>CAJMZQ010000063.1:1800000-2040714 GCA_905220385.1 Xylota sylvarum | reverse complement strand
CTGTGGTGTGAAATAACTTTTGTTGAGTGTATAGATTTTAGTTGGGGTAGTCGTTCAACATTTTACAAGAACAACGAACCATGGAGTATGATTTCTCTGAAACCATGATAGATTTCAAATCGATCCTGACCAAGATGAGTCTGTGGTGTGAAATAAGTTTTGTTGAGTGGATAGATATTAGTTGGGGTAGTCGTTCAACATTCTACAAGAACAACTTACCATGGAGTATGATTTCTCTGAAAAAATTTTTGTTGAGTGGATAGATTTTAGTTGGGATAGTCGTTCAACATTCTACAAGAACAACTTGAAATGGAGTAAAATTTCTCTGAAATAATTTTTGTTGAGTGGATAGATTTTAGTTGGGGTAGTCGTTCAACATTCTACAAGAACAACTTACCATGGAGTATGATTTCTCTGAAATAATTTTTGTTGAGTGGATAGATTTTAGTTGGGGTAGTCGTTCAACATTCTACAAGAACAACTTACCATGGAGTATGATTTCTCTGAAACCATGATAGATTTCAAATCGATCCTGACCAAGATGAGTCTGTGGTGTGAAATAATTTTTGTTGAGTGGATAGATTTTAGTTGGGGTAGTCGTCGTTCAACATTCTACAAGAACAACGAACCATGGAGTATGATTTCTCTGAAATAATTTTTGTTGAGTGGATAGATTTTAGTTGGGGTAGTCGTTCAACATTCTACAAGAACAACTTACCATGGAGTGTGTTTTCTCTGAAATAATTTTTGTTGAGTGGATAGATTTTAGTTGGGGTAGTCGGTCAACATTCTACAAGAACAACTTACCATGGAGTATGATTTCTCTGAAACCATGATAGATGTCAAATCGATCCTGACCAAGATGAGTCTGTGGTGTGAAATAATTTTTGTTGAGTGGATAGCTTTTAGTTGGGGTAGTCGTTCAACATTCTACAAGAACAACTTACCATGGAGTATGATTTCTCTGAAATAATTTTTGTTGAGTGGATAGATTTTAGTTGGGGTAGTCGTTCAATATTCTACAAGAACAACTTACCATGGAGTATGATTTCTCTGAAATAATTTTTGTTGAGTGGATAGATTTTAGTTGGGATAGTCGTTCAACATTCTACAAGAACAACTTACCATGGAGTATGATTTCTCTGAAACCATGATAGATGTCAAATCGATCCTGACCAAGATGAGTCTGTGGTGTGAAATAATTTTTGTTGAGTGGATAGATTTTAGTTGGGGTAGTCGTTCAACATTCTACAAGAACAACTTACCATGGAGTATGATTTCTCTGAAACCATGATATATTTCAAATCGATCCGGACCAAGATGAGTCTGTGGTGTGAAATAATTTTTGTTGAGTGAATAGATTTTAGTTGGGGTAGTCGTTAAACATTCTACAAGAACAACGAACCATGGAGTATGATTTCTCTGAAACCATGATAGATTTCAAATCGATCCTGACCAAGATGAGTCTGTGGTGTGAAATAATTTTTGTTGAGTGAATAGATTTTAGTTGGGGTAGTCGTTCAACATTCTACAAGAACAAGTTACCATGGATTATGATTTCTCTGAAATAATTTTTGTTGAGTGGATAGATTTTAGTTGGGGTAGTCGTTCAACATTCTACAAGAACAACTTACCATGGAGTATGATTTCTCTGAAACCATGATAGATTTCAAATCGATCCTGACCAAGATGAGTCTGTGGTGTGAAATAATTTTTGTTGAGTGGATAGATTTTAGTTGGGGTAGTCGTTCAACATTCTACAAGAACAACGAACCATGGAGTATGATTTCTCTGAAATAATTTTTGTTGAGTGGATAGATTTTAGTTGGGGTAGTCGTTCAACATTCTACAAGAACAACTTACCATGGAGTATGATTTCTCTGAAATAATTTTTGTTGAGTGGATAGATTTTAGTTGGGATAGTCGTTCAACATTCTACAAGAACAACTTACCATGGAGTATGATTTCTCTGAAATAATTTTTGTTGAGTGGATAGATTTTAGTTGGGGTAGTCGTTCAACATTCTACAAGAACAACGAACCATGGAGTATGATTTCTCGGAAATAATTTTTGTTGAGTGGATAGATTTTAGTTGGGATAGTCGTTCAACATTCTACAAGAACAACTTACCATGGAGTATGATTTCTCTGAAACCATGATAGATGTCAAATCGATCCTGACCAAGATGAGTCTGTGGTGTGAAATAATTTTTGTTGAGTGGATAGATTTTAGTTGGGGTAGTCGTTCAACATTTTACAAGAACAACGAACCATGGAGTATGATTTCTCTGAAATAATTTTTGTTGAGTGGATAGATTTTAGTTGGGATAGTCGTTCAACATTCTACAAGAACAACGAACCATGGAGTATGATTTCTCTGAAATAATTTTTGTTGAGTGGATAGATTTTAGTTGGGGTAGTCGTTCAACATTCTACAAGAACAACTTACCATGGAGTATGATTTCTCTGAAACCATGATATATTTCAAATCGATCCTGACCAAGATGAGTCTGTGGTGTGAAATAATTTTTGTTGAGTGAATAGATTTTAGTTGGGGTAGTCGTTCAACATTCTACAAGAACAACGAACCATGGAGTATGATTTCTCTGAAACCATGATAGATTTCAAATCGATCCTGACCAAGATGAGTCTGTGGTGTGAAATAATTTTTGTTGAGTGAATAGATTTTAGTTGGGGTAGTCGTTCAACATTCTACAAGAACAACTTACCATGGATTATGATTTCTCTGAAATAATTTTTGTTGAGTGGATAGATTTTAGTTGGGATAGTCGTTCAACATTCTACAAGAATAACTTGAAATGGAGTATGATTTCTCTGAAATAATTTTTGTTGAGTGGATAGATTTTAGTTGGGGTAGTCGTTCAACATTCTACAAGAACAACTTACCATGGAGTATGATTTCCCTGAAACCATGATAGATTTCAAATCGATCCTGACCAAGATGAGTCTGTGGTGTGAAATAACTTTTGTTGAGTGGATAGATTTTAGTTGGGGTAGTCGTTCAACATTTTACAAGAACAACGAACCATGGAGTATGATTTCTCTGAAACCATGATAGATTTCAAATCGATCCTGACCAAGATGAGTCTGTGGTGTGAAATAATTTTTCTTGAGTGGATAGATATTAGTTGGGGTAGTCGTTCAACATTCTACAAGAACAACTTACCATGGAGTATGATTTCTCTGAAATAATTTTTGTTGAGTGGATAGATTTTAGTTGGGATAGTCGTTCAACATTCTACAAGAGCAACTTGAAATGGAGTATAATTTCTCTGAAATAATTTTTGTTGAGTGGGTAGATTTTAGTTAGGGGTAGTCGTTCAACATTCTACAAGAACAACTTACCATGGAGTATGATTTCTCTGAAACCATGATAGATTTCAAATCGATCCTGACCAAGATGAGTCTGTGGTGTGAAATAATTTTTGTTGAGTGGATAGATTTTAGTTAGGGGTAGTCGTTCATCATTCTACCAGAACAACGAACCATTTAGTATGATTTCTCTGAAACCATGATAGATTTCAAATCGATCCTGACCAAGATGAGTCTGTGGTGTGAAATAATTTTTGTTGAGTGGATAGATTTTAGTTGGGGTAGTCGTTCAACATTCTACAAGAACAACTTACCATGGAGTATGATTTCTCTGAAATAATTTTTGTTGAGTGGATAGATTTTAGTTGGGGTAGTCGTTCAACATTCTACAAGAACAACTTACCATGGAGTATGATTTCTCTGAAATAATTTTTGTTGAGTGGATAGATTTTAGTTGGGGTAGTCGTTCAACATTCTACAAGAACAACTTACCATGGAGTATGATTTCTCTGAAATAATTTTTGTTGAGTGGATAGATTTTAGTTGGGATAGTCGTTCAACATTCTACAAGAACAACTTACCATGGAGTATGATTTCTCTGAAATAATTTTTGTTGAGTGGATAGATTTTAGTTGGGGTAGTCGTTCAACATTTTACAAGAACAACGAACCATGGAGTATGATTTCTCTGAAATAATTTTTGTTGAGTGGATAGATTTTAGTTGGGATAGTCGTTCAACATTCTACAAGAACAGCGAACCATGGAGTATGATTTCTCTGAAACCATGATAGATTTCAAATCGATCCTGACCAAGATGAGTCTGTGGTGTGAAATAATTTTTGTTGAGTGGATAGATTTTAGTTGGGGTAGTCGTTCAACATTCTACAAGAACAACTTACCATGGACTATGATTTCTCTGAAACCATGATAGATTTCAAATCGATCCTGACCAAGATGAGTCTGTGGTGTGAAATAATTTTTGTTGAGTGGATAGATTTTAGTTGGGGTAGTCGTTCAACATTCTACAAGAACAACGAACCATGGAGTATAATTTCTCTGAAATAATTTTTGTTGAGTGGATGGATTTTAGTTGGGGTAGTCGTTCAACATTTTACAAGAACAACGAACCATGGAGTATGATTTCTCTGAAACCATGATAGATTTCAAATCGATCCTGACCAAGATGAGTCTGTGGTATGAAATAATTTTTGTTGAGTGGATAGATTTTAGTTGGGGTAGTCGTTCAACATTTTACAAGAACAATGAACCATGGAGTATGATTTCTCTGCAACCATGATAGATTTCAAATCGATCCTGACCAAGATGAGTCTGTGGTATGAAATAATTTTTGTTGAGTGGATAGATTTTAGTTGGGGTAGTCGTTCAACATTCTACAAGAACAACTTACCATGGACTATGATTTCTCTGAAACCATGATAGATTTCAAATCGATCCTGACCAAGATGAGTCTGTGGTGTGAAATAATTTTTGTTGAGTGAATAGATTTTAGTTGGGGTAGTCGTTCAACATTCTACAAGAACAACTTACCATGGAGTATGATTTCTCTGAAACCATGATAGATTTCAAATCGATCCTGACCAAGATGAATCTGTGGTATGAAATAATTTTTGTTGAGTGGATAGATTTTAGTTGGGGTAGTCGTTCAACATTCTACAAGAACAACTTACCATGGAGTATGATTTCTCTGAAACCATGATATATTTCAAATCGATCCTGACCAAGATGAGTCTGTGGTGTGAAATAATTTTTGTTGAGTGAATAGATTTTAGTTGGGGTAGTCGTTCAACATTCTACAAGAACAACAAACCATGGAGTATGATTTCTCTGAAACCATGATAGATTTCAAATCGATCCTGACCAAGATGAGTCTGTGGTGTGAAATACTTTTTGTTGAGTGAATAGATTTTAGTTGGGGTAGTCGTTCAACATTCTACAAGAACAACTTACCATGGATTATGATTTCTCTGAAATAATTTTTGTTGAGTGGATAGATTTTAGTTGGGATAGTCGTTCAACATTCTACAAGAATAACTTGAAATGGAGTATGATTTCTCTGAAATAATTTTTGTTGAGTGGATAGATTTTAGTTGGGGTAGTCGTTCAACATTCTACAAGAACAACTTACCATGGAGTATGATTTCTCTGAAACCATGATAGATTTCAAATCGATCCTGACCAAGATGAGTCTGTGGTGTGAAATAATTTTTGTTGAGTGGATAGATTTTAGTTGGGGTAGTCGTTCAACATTCTACAAGAACAACTTACCATGGACTATGATTTCTCTGAAACCATGATAGATTTCAAATCGATCCTGACCAAGATGAGTCTGTGGTGTGAAATAATTTTTCTTGAGTGGATAGATATTAGTTGGGGTAGTCGTTCAACATTCTACAAGAACAACTTACCATGGAGTATGATTTCTCTGAAATAATTTTTGTTGAGTGGATAGATTTTAGTTGGGATAGTCGTTCAACATTCTACAAGAACAACTTGAAATGGAGTATAATTTCTCTGAAATAATTTTTGTTGAGTGGGTAGATTTTAGTTAGGGGTAGTCGTTCAACATTCTACAAGAACAACTGACCATGGAGTATGATTTCTCTGAAACCATGATAGATTTCAAATCGATCCTGACCAAGATGAGTCTGTGGTGTGAAATAATTTTTGTTGAGTGGATAGATTTTAGTTAGGGGTAGTCGTTCATCATTCTACCAGAACAACGAACCATTTAGTATGATTTCTCTGAAACCATGATAGATTTCAAATCGATCCTGACCAAGATGAGTCTGTGGTGTGAAATAATTTTTGTTGAGTGGATAGATTTTAGTTGGGGTAGTCGTTCAACATTCTACAAGAACAACTTACCATGGAGTATGATTTCTCTGAAATAATTTTTGTTGAGTGGATAGATTTTAGTTGGGATAGTCGTTCAACATTCTACAAGAACAACTTACCATGGAGTATGATTTCTCTGAAATAATTTTTGTTGAGTGGATAGATTTTAGTTGGGGTAGTCGTTCAACATTCTACAAGAACAAATTACCATGGAGTATGATTTCTCTGAAATAATTTTTGTTGAGTGGATAGATTTTAGTTGGGATAGTCGTTCAACATTCTACAAGAACAACTTACCATGGAGTATGATTTCTCTGAAATAATTTTTGTTGAGTGGATAGATTTTAGTTGGGGTAGTCGTTCAACATTTTACAAGAACAACGAACCATGGAGTATGATTTCTCTGAAATAATTTTGGTTGAGTGGATAGATTTTAGTTGGGATAGTCGTTCAACATTCTACAAGAACAACGAACCATGGAGTATGATTTCTCTGAAACCATGATAGATTTCAAATCGATCCTGACCAAGATGAGTCTGTGGTGTGAAATAATTTTTGTTGAGTGGATAGATTTTAGTTGGGGTAGTCGTTCAACATTCTACAAGAACAACTTACCATGGACTATGATTTCTCTGAAACCATGATAGATTTCAAATCGATCCTGACCAAGATGAGTCTGTGGTGTGAAATAATTTTTGTTGAGTGGATAGATTTTAGTTGGGGTAGTCGTTCAACATTCTACAAGAACAACGAACCATGGAGTATAATTTCTCTGAAATAATTTTTGTTGAGTGGATGGATTTTAGTTGGGGTAGTCGTTCAACATTTTACAAGAACAACGAACCATGGAGTATGATTTCTCTGAAAAAATGATAGATTTCAAATCGATCCTGACCAAGATGAGTCTGTGGTATGAAATAATTTTTGTTGAGTGGATAGATTTTAGTTGGGGTAGTCGTTCAACATTTTACAAGAACAATGAACCATGGAGTATGATTTCTCTGCAACCATGATAGATTTCAAATCGATCCTGACCAAGATGAGTCTGTGGTATGAAATAATTTTTGTTGAGTGGATAGATTTTAGTTGGGGTAGTCGTTCAACATTCTACAAGAACAACTTACCATGGACTATGATTTCTCTGAAACCATGATAGATTTCAAATCGATCCTGACCAAGATGAGTCTGTGGTGTGAAATAATTTTTGTTGAGTGAATAGATTTTAGTTGGGGTAGTCGTTCAACATCCTACAAGAACAACTTACCATGGAGTATGATTTCTCTGAAACCATGATAGATTTCAAATCGATCCTGACCAAGATGAGTCTGTGGTATGAAATTATTTTTGTTGAGTGGATAGATTTTAGTTGGGGTAGTCGTTCAACATTCTACAAGAACAATGAACCATGGAGTATGATTTCTCTGCAACCATGATAGATTTCAAATCGATCCTGACCAAGATGAGTCTGCGGTATGAAATAATTTTTGTTGAGTGGATAGATTTTAGTTGATGTAGTCGTTCAACATTCTACAAGAACAACTTACCATGGACTATGATTTCTCTGAAACCATGATAGATTTCAAAACGATCCTGACCAAGATGAGTCTGTGGTGTGAAATAATTTTTGTTGAGTGGATAGATTTTAGTTGGGGTAGTCGTTCAACATTCTACAAGAACAACTTACCATGGAGTATGATTTCTCTGAAACCATGATATATTTCAAATCGATCCGGACCAAGATGAGTCTGTGGTGTGAAATAATTTTTGTTGAGTGAATAGATTTTAGTTGTGGGTAGTCGTTCAACATTCTACAAGAACAACGAACCATGGAGTATGATTTCTCTGAAACCATGATAGATTTCAAATCGATCCTGACCAAGATGAGTCTGTGGTGTGAAATAATTTTTGTTGTGTGAATAGATTTTAGTTGGGGTAGTCGTTCAACATTCTACAAGAACAACTTACCATGGATTATGATTTCTCTGAAATAATTTTTGTTGAGTGGATAGATTTTAGTTGGGGTAGTCGTTCAACATTCTACAAGAACAACTTACCATGGAGTATGATTTCTCTGAAATAATTTTTGTTGAGTGGATCGATTTTAATTGGGGTAGTCGTTCAACATTCTACAAGAACAACTTACCATGGAGTATGATTTCTCTGAAACCATGATAGATTTCAAATCGATCCTGACCAAGATGAGTCTGTGGTGTGAAATAACTTTTGTTGAGTGGATAGATTTTAGTTGGGATAGTCGTTCAACATTTTACAAGAACAACGAACCATGGAGTATGATTTCTCTGAAACCATGATAGATTTCAAATCGATCCTGACCAAGATGAGTCTGTGGTGTGAAATAAGTTTTGTTGAGTGGATAGATATTAGTTGGGGTAGTCGTTCAACATTCTACAAGAACAACTTACCATGGAGTATGATTTCTCTGAAATAATTTTTGTTGAGTGGATAGATTTTAGTTGCAATAGTCGTTCAACATTCTACAAGAACAACTTGAAATGGAGTAAAATTTCTCTGAAATAATTTTTGTTGAGTGGATAGATTTTAGTTAGGGGTAGTCGTTCAACATTCTACAAGAACAACTTACCATGGAGTATGATTTCTCTGAAACCATGATAGATGTCAAATCGATCCTGACCAAGACGAGTCTCTGGTGTGAAATAATTTTTGTTGAGTGGATAGATTTTAGTTGGGATAGTCGTTCAACATTCTACAAGAACAACTTACCATGGAGTATGATTTCTCTGAAATAATTTTTGTTGAGTGGATAGATTTTAGTTGGGGTAGTCGTTCAACATTCTACAAGAACAACTTACCATGGAGTATGATTTCTCTGAAACCATGATAGATTTCAAATCGATCCTGACCAAGATGAGTCTGTGGTGTGAAATAATTTTTGTTGAGTGGATAGATTTTAGTTGGGATAGTCGTTCAACATTCTACAAGAACAACTTACCATGGAGTATGATTTCTCTGAAACCATGATAGATGTCAAATCGATCCTGACCAAGATGAGTCTGTGGTGTGAAATAATTTTTGTTGAGTGGATAGATTTTAGTTGGGATAGTCGTTCAACATTCTACAAGAACAACTTACCATGGAGTATGATTTCTCTGAAATAATTTTTGTTGAGTGGATAGATTTTAGTTGGGATTGTCGTTCAACATTCTACAAGAACAACTTACCATGGAGTATGATTTCTCTGAAACCATGATAGATTTCAAATCGATCCTGACCAAGATGAGTCTGTGGTGTGAAATAATTTTTGTTGAGTGGATAGATTTTAGTTGGGGTAGTCGTTCAACATTCTACAAGAACAACGAACCATGGAGTATGATTTCTCTGAAATAATTTTTGTTGAGTGGATAGATTTTAGTTGGGGTAGTCGTTCAACATTCTACAAGAACAACTTACCATGGAGTATGATTTCTCTGAAATAATTTTTGTTGAGTGGATAGATTTTAGTTGGAATAGTCGTTCAACTTTCTACAAGAACAACTTACCATGGAGTATGATTTCTCTGAAACCATGATAGATGTCAAATCGATCCTGACCAAGATGAGTCTGTGGTGTGAAATAATTTTTGTTGAGTGGATAGATTTTAGTTGGGGTAGTCGTTCAACATTCTACAAGAACAACTTACCATGGAGTATGATTTCTCTGAAATAATTTTTGTTGAGTGGATAGATTTTAGTTGGGGTAGTCGTTCAACATTCTACAAGAACAACTTACCATGGAGTATGATTTCTCTGAAACCATGATAGATTTCAAATCGATCCTGACCAAGATGAGTCTGTGGTGTGAAATAATTTTTGTTGAGTGGATAGATTTTAGTTGGGATAGTCGTTCAACATTCTACAAGAACAACTTACCATATAGTATGATTTCTCTGAAATAATTTTTGTTGAGTGGATAGATTTTAGTTGGGATAGTCGTTCAACATTCTACAAGAACAACTTACCATGGAGTATGATTTCTCTGAAATAATTTTTGTTGAGTGGATAGATTTTAGTTGGGATAGTCATTCAACATTCTACAAGAACAACTTACCATGGAGTATGATTTCTCTGAAATAATTTTTGTTGAGTGGATAGATTTTAGTTGGGGTAGTCGTTCAACATTCTACAAGAACAACTTACCATGGAGTATGATTTCTCTGAAACCATGATAGATTTCAAATCGATCCTGACCAAGATGAGTCTGTGGTGTGAAATAATTTTTGTTGAGTGGATAGATTTTAGTTGGGGTAGTCGTTCAACATTCTACAAGAACAACGAACCATGGAGTATGATTTCTCTGAAATAATTTTTGTTGAGTGGATAGATTTTAGTTGGGGTAGTCGTTCAACATTCTACAAGAACAACTTACCATGGAGTATGATTTCTCTGAAATAATTTTTGTTGAGTGGATAGATTTTAGTTGGGATAGTCGTTCAACATTCTACAAGAACAACTTACCATGGAGTATGATGTCTCTGAAACCATGATAGATGTCAAATCGATCCTGACCAAGATGAGTCTGTGGTGTGAAATAATTTTTGTTGAGTGGATAGATTTTAGTTGGGGTAGTCGTTCAACATTCTACAAGAACAACTTATAATGGAGTATGATTTCTCTGAAACCATGATAGATTTCAAATCGATCCTGACCAAGATGAGTCTGTGTTGTGAAATAATTTTTGTTGAGTGGATAGATTTTAGTTGGGATAGTCGTTCAACATTCTACAAGAACAACTTACCATGGAGTATGATTTCTCTGAAATAATTTTTGTTGAGTGGATAGATTTTAGTTGGGGTAGTCGTTCAACATTCTACAAGAACAACTTACCATGGAGTATGATTTCTCTGAAACCATGATAGATTTCAAATCGATCCTGACCAAGATGAGTCTTTGGTGTGAAATAATTTTTGTTGAGTGGATAGATTTTAGTTGGGATAGTCGTTCAACATTCTACAAGAACAACTTACCATGGAGTAGGATCTCTCTGAAATAATTTTTGTTGAGTGGATACATTTTAGTTGGGGTAGTCGTTCAACATTCTACAAGAACAACTTACCATGGAGTATGATTTCTCTGAAACCATGATAGATGTCAAATCGATCCTGACCAAGATGAGTCTGTGGTGTGAAATAATTTTTGTTGAGTGGATAGATTTTAGTTGGGGTAGTCGTTCAACATTCTACAAGAACAACTTACCATGGAGTATGATTTCTCTGAAATAATTTTTGTTGAGTGGATAGATTTTAGTTGGGGTAGTCGTTCAACATTCTACAAGAACAACTTACCATGGAGTATGATTTCTCTGAAATAATTTTTGTTGAGTGGATAGATTTTAGTTGGGGTAGTCGTTCAACATTCTACAAGAACAACTTACCATGGAGTATGATTTCTCTGAAACCATGATAGATTTCAAATCGATCCTGACCAAGATGAGTCTGTGGTGTGAAATAATTTTTGTTGAGTGGATAGATTTTAGTTGGGATAGTCGTTCAACATTCTACAAGAACAACTTACCATGGAGTATGATTTCTCTGAAATAATTTTTGTTGAGTGGATAGATTTTAGTTGGGGTAGTCGTTCAACATTCTACAAGAACAACTTACCATGGAGTATGATTTCTCTGAAATAATTTTTGTTGAGTGGATAGATTTTAGTTGGGGTAGTCGTTCAACATTCTACAAGAACAACTTACCATGGAGTATGATTTCTCTGAAACCATGATAGATGTCAAATCGATCCTGACCAAGATGAGTCTGTGGTGTGAAATAATTTTTGTTGAGTGGATAGATTTTAGTTGGGGTAGTCGTTCAACATTCTACAAGAACAACTTACCATGGAGTATGATTTCTCTGAAACCATGATAGATTTCAAATCGATCCTGACCAAGATGAGTCTGTGGTGTGAAATAATTTTTGTTGAGTGGATAGATTTTAGTTGGGGTAGTCGTTCAACATTCTACAAGAACAACTTACCATGGAGTATGATTTCTCTGAAATAATTTTTGTTGAGTGGATAGATTTTAGTTGGGCGTCGTTCAACATTCTACAAGAACAACTTACCATGGAGTATGATTTCTCTGAAACCATGATAGATGTCAAATCGATCCTGACCAAGATGAGTCTGTGGTGTGAAATAATTTTTGTTGAGTGGATAGATTTTAGTTGGGGTAGTCGTTCAACATTCTACAAGAACAACTTACCATGGAGTATGATTTCTCTGAAACCATGATAGATTTCAAATCGATCCTGACCAAGATGAGTCTGTGGTGTGAAATAATTTTTGTTGAGTGGATAGATTTTAGTTGGGGTAGTCGTTCAACATTCTACAAGAACAACTTACCATGGAGTATGATTTCTCTGAAATAATTTTTGTTGAGTTAATAAATTTTAGTTGGGGTAGTCGTTCAACATTCTACAAGAACAACTTACCATGGAGTATGATTTCTCTGAAACCATGATAGATGTCAAATCGATCCTGACCAAGATGAGTCTGTGGTGTGAAATAATTTTTGTTGAGTGGATAGATTTTAGTTGGGGTAGTCGTTCAACATTCTACAAGAACAACTTACCATGGAGTATGATTTCTCTGAAACCATGATAGATTTCAAATCGATCCTGACCAAGATGAGTCTGTGGTGTGAAATAATTTTTGTTGAGTGGATAGATTTTAGTTGGGATAGTCGTTCAACATTCTACAAGAACAACTTACCATGGAGTATGATTTCTCTGAAATAATTTTTGTTGAGTGGATAGATTTTAGTTGGGGTAGTCGTTCAACATTCTACAAGAACAACTTACCATGGAGTATGATTTCTCTGAAACCATGATAGATGTCAAATCGATCCTGACCAAGATGAGTCTGTGGTGTGAAATAATTTTTGTTGAGTGGATAGATTTTAGTTGGGGTAGTCGTTCAACATTCTACAAGAACAACTTACCATGGAGTATGATTTCTCTGAAACCATGATAGATTTCAAATCGATCCTGACCAAGATGAGTCTGTGGTGTGAAATAATTTGTGTTGAGTGGATAGATTTTAGTTGGGGTAGTCGTTCAACATTCTACAAGAAGAACTTACCATGGAGTATGATTTCTCTGAAATAATTTTTGTTGAGTGGATAGATTTTAGTTGGGATAGTCGTTCAACATTCTACAAGAACAACTTACCATGGAGTATGATTTCTCTGAAACCATGATAGATTTCAAATCGATCCTGACCAAGATGAGTCTGTGGTGTGAAATAATTTTTGTTGAGTGGATAGATTTTAGTTGGGGTAGTCGTTCAACATTCTACAAGAACAACTTACCATGGAGTATGATTTCTCTGAAATAATTTTTGTTGAGTGGATAGATTTTAGTTGGGATAGTCGTTCAACATTCTACAAGAACAACTTACCATGGAGTATGATTTCTCTGAAATAATTTTTGTTGAGTGGATAGATTTTAGTTGGGGTAGTCGTTCAACATTCTACAAGAACAACTTACCATGGAGTATGATTTCTCTGAAATAATTTTTGTTGAGTGGATAGATTTTAGTTGGGGTAGTCGTTCAACATTCTACAAGAACAACTTACCATGGAGTATGATTTCTCTGAAACCATGATAGATTTCAAATCGATCCTGACCAAGATGAGTCTGTGGTGTGAAATAATTTTTGTTGAGTGGATAGATTTTAGTTGGGATAGTCGTTCAACATTCTACAAGAACAACTTACCATTTAGTATGATTTCTCTGAAATAATTTTTGTTGAGTGGATAGATTTTAGTTGGGATAGTCGTTCAACATTCTACAAGAACAACTTACCATGGAGTATGATTTCTCTGAAATAATTTTTGTTGAGTGGATAGATTTTAGTTGGGGTAGTCGTTCAACATTCTACAAGAACAACTTACCATGGAGTATGATTTCTCTGAAACCATGATAGATTTCAAATCGATCCTGACCAAGATGAGTCTGTGGTGTGAAATAATTTTTGTTGAGTGGATAGATTTTAGTTGGGGTAGTCGTTCAACATTCTACAAGAACTACTTACCATGGAGTATGATTTCTCTGAAATAATTTTTGTTGAGTGGATAGATTTTAGTTGGGGTAGTCGTTCAACATTCTACAAGAACAACTTACCATGGAGTATGATTTCTCTGAAACCATGATAGATGTCAAATCGATCCTGACCAAGATGAGTCTGTGGTGTGAAATAATTTTTGTTGAGTGGATAGATTTTAGTTGGGGTAGTCGTTCAACATTCTACAAGAACAACTTACCATGGAGTATGATTTCTCTGAAACCATGATAGATTTCAAATCGATCCTGACCAAGATGAGTCTGTGGTGTGAAATAATTTTTGTTGAGTGGATAGATTTTAGTTGGGGTAGTCGTTCAACATTCTACAAGAACAACTTACCATGGAGTATGATTTCTCTGAAATAATTTTTGTTGAGTGGATAGATTTTAGTTGGGGTAGTCGTTCAACATTCTACAAGAACAACTTACCATGGAGTATGATTTCTCTGAAACCATGATAGATGTCAAATCGATCCTGACCAAGATGAGTCTGTGGTGTGAAATAATTTTTGTTGAGTGGATAGATTTTAGTTGGGGTAGTCGTTCAACATTCTACAAGAACAACTTACCATGGAGTATGATTTCTCTGAAACCATGATAGATTTCAAATCGATCCTGACCAAGATGAGTCTGTGGTGTGAAATAATTTTTGTTGAGTGGATAGATTTTAGTTGGGGTAGTCGTTCAACATTCTACAAGAACAACTTACCATGGAGTATGATTTCTCTGAAACCATGATAGATTTCAAATCGATCCTGACCAAGATGAGTCTGTGGTGTGAAATAATTTTTGTTGAGTGGATAGATTTTAGTTGGGGTAGTCGTTCAACATTCTACAAGAACAACTTACCATGGAGTATGATTTCTCTGAAATAATTTTTGTTGAGTGGATAGATTTTAGTTGGGATAGTCGTTCAACATTCTACAAGAACAACTTACCATGGAGTATGATTTCTCTGAAACCATGATAGATTTCAAATCGATCCTGACCAAGATGAGTCTGTGGTGTGAAATAATTTTTGTTGAGTGGATAGATTTTAGTTGGGGTAGTCGTTCAACATTCTACAAGAACAACTTACCATGGAGTATGATTTCTCTGAAATAATTTTTGTTGAGTGGATAGATTTTAGTTGGGATAGTCGTTCAACATTCTACAAGAACAACTTACCATGGAGTATGATTTCTCTGAAATAATTTTTGTTGAGTGGATAGATTTTAGTTGGGGTAGTCGTTCAACATTCTACAAGAACAACTTACCATGGAGTATGATTTCTCTGAAATAATTTTTGTTGAGTGGATAGATTTTAGTTGGGGTAGTCGTTCAACATTCTACAAGAACAACTTACCATGGAGTATGATTTCTCTGAAACCATGATAGATTTCAAATCGATCCTGACCAAGATGAGTCTGTGGTGTGAAATAATTTTTGTGGAGTGGATAGATTTTAGTTGGGATAGTCGTTCAACATTCTACAAGAACAACTTACCATGGAGTATGATTTCTCTGAAATAATTTTTGTTGAGTGGATAGATTTTAGTTGGGATAGTCGTTCAACATTCTACAAGAACAACTTACCATGGAGTATGATTTCTCTGAAATAATTTTTGTTGAGTGGATAGATTTTAGTTGGGATAGTCGTTCAACATTCTACAAGAACAACTTACCATGGAGTATGATTTGTCTGAAACCATGATAGATTTCAAATCGATCCTGACCAAGATGAGTCTGTGGTGTGAAATAATTTTTGTTGAGTGGATAGATTTTAGTTGGGGTAGTCGTTCAACATTCTACAAGAACAACGAACCATGCAGTATGATTTCTCTGAAATAATTTTTGTTGAGTGGATAGATTTTAGTTGGGGTAGTCGTTCAACATTCTACAAGAACAACTTACCATGGAGTATGATTTCTCTGAAATAATTTTTGTTGAGTGGATAGATTTTAGTTGGGATAGTCGTTCAACATTCTACAAGAACAACTTACCATGGAGTATGATTTCTCTGAAACCATGATAGATGTCAAATCGATCCTGACCAAGATGAGTCTGTGGTGTGAAATAATTTTTGTTGAGTGGATAGATTTTAGTTGGGGTAGTCGTTCAACATTCTACAAGAACAACTTACCATGGAGTATGATTTCTCTGAAACCATGATAGATTTCAAATCGATCCTGACCAAGATGAGTCTGTGGTGTGAAATAATTTTTGTTGAGTGGATAGATTTTAGTTGGGATAGTCGTTCAACATTCTACAAGAACAACTTACCATGGAGTATGATTTCTCTGAAATAATTTTTGTTGAGTGGATAGATTTTAGTTGGGGTAGTCGTTCAACATTCTACAAGAACAACTTACCATGGAGTATGATTTCTCTGAAACCATGATAGATGTCAAATCCATCCTGACCAAGATGAGTCTGTGGTGTGAAATAATTTTTGTTGAGTGGATAGATTTTAGTTGGGGTAGTCGTTCAACATTCTACAAGAACAACTTACCATGGAGTATGATTTCTCTGAAACCATGATAGATTTCAAATCGATCCTGACCAAGATGAGTCTGTGGTGTGAAATAATTTTTGTTGAGTGGATAGATTTTAGTTGGGGTAGTCGTTCAACATTCTACAAGAACAACTTACCATGGAGTATGATTTCTCTGAAATAATTTTTGTTGAGTGGATAGATTTTAGTTGGTATAGTCGTTCAACATTCTACAAGAACAACTTACCATGGAGTATGATTTCTCTGAAACCATGATAGATGTCAAATCGATCCTGACCAAGATGAGTCTGTGGTGTGAAATAATTTTTGTTGAGTGGATAGATTTTAGTTGGGGTAGTCGTTCAACATTCTACAAGAACAACTTACCATGGAGTATGATTTCTCTGAAACCATGATAGATTTCAAATCGATCCTGACCAAGATGAGTCTGTGGTGTGAAATAATTTTTGTTGAGTGGATAGATTTTAGTTGGGGTAGTCGTTCAACATTCTACAAGAACAACTTTCCATGGAGTATGATTTCTCTGAAACCATGATAGATTTCAAATCGATCCTGACCAAGATGAGTCTGTGGTGTGAAATAATTTTTGTTGAGTGGATAGATTTTAGTTGGGGTAGTCGTTCAACATTCTACAAGAACAACTTACCATGGAGTATGATTTCTCTGAAATAATTTTTGTTGAGTGGATAGATTTTAGTTGGGATAGTCGTTCAACATTCTACAAGAACAACTTACCATGGAGTATGATTTCTCTGAAACCATGATAGATGTCAAATCGATCCTGACCAAGATGAGTCTGTGGTGTGAAATAATTTTTGTTGAGTGGATAGATTTTAGTTGGGGTAGTCGTTCAACATTCTACAAGAACAACTTACCATGGAGTATGATTTCTCTGAAACCATGATAGATTTCAAATCGATCCTGACCAAGATGAGTCTGTGGTGTGAAATAATTTTTGTTGAGTGGATAGATTTTAGTTGGGGTAGTCGTTCAACATTCTACAAGAACAACTTACCATGGAGTATGATTTCTCTGAAACCATGATAGATTTCAAATCGATCCTGACCAAGATGAGTCTGTGGTGTGAAATAATTTTTGTTGAGTGGATAGATTTTAGTTGGGGTAGTCGTTCAACATGGGGTATGACTTCTCTGAAATAATTTTTGTTGAGTGGATAGATTTTAGTTGGGATAGTCGTTCAACATTCTACAAGAACAACTTACCATGGAGTATGATTTCTCTGAAATAATTTTCGTTGAGTGGATAGATTTTAGTTGGGGTAGTCGTTCAACATTCTACAAGAACAACTTACCATGGAGTATGATTTCTCTGAAACCATGATAGATGTCAAATCGATCCTGACCAAGATGAGTCTGTGGTGTGAAATAATTTTTGTTGAGTGGATAGATTTTAGTTGGGGTAGTCGTTCAACATTCTACAAGAACAACTTACCATGGAGTATGATTTCTCTGAAATAATTTTTGTTGAGTGGATAGATTTTAGTTGGGGTAGTCGTTCAACATTCTACAAGAACAACTTACCATGGAGTATGATATCTCTGAAACCATGATAGATGTCAAATCGATCCTGACCAAGATGAGTCTGTGGTGTGAAATAATTTTTGTTGAGTGGATAGATTTTAGTTGGGGTAGTCGTTCAACATGGGGTATGACTTCTCTGAAATAATTTTTGTTGAGTGGATAGATTTTAGTTGGGATAGTCGTTCAACATTCTACAAGAACAACTTACCATGGAGTATGATTTCTCTGAAATAATTTTTGTTGAGTGGATAGATTTTAGTTGGGGTAGTCGTTCAACATTCTACAAGAACAACTTACCATGGAGTATGATTTCTCTGAAACCATGATAGATGTCAAATCGATCCTGACCAAGATGAGTCTGTGGTGTGAAATAATTTTTGTTGAGTGGATAGATTTTAGTTGGGGTAGTCGTTCAACATTCTACAAGAACAACTTACCATGGAGTATGATTTCTCTGAAATAATTTTTGTTGAGTGGATAGATTTTAGTTGGGATAGTCGTTCAACATTCTACAAGAACAACTTACCATGGAGTATGATTTCTCTGAAACCATGATAGATGTCAAATCGATCCTGACCAAGATGAGTCTGTGGTGTGAAATAATTTTTGTTGAGTGGATAGATTTTAGTTGGGGTAGTCGTTCAACATTCTACAAGAACAACTTAACATGGAGTATGATTTCTCTGAAACCATGATAGATTTCAAATCGATCCTGACCAAGATGAGTCTGTGGTGTGAAATAATTTTTGTTGAGTGGATAGATTTTAGTTGGGATAGTCGTTCAACATTCTACAAGAACAACTTACCATGGAGTATGATTTCTCTGAAATAATTTTTGTTGAGTGGATAGATTTTAGTTGGGGTAGTCGTTCAACATTCTACAAGAACAACTTACCATGGAGTATGATTTCTCTGAAACCATGATAGATGTCAAATCGATCCTGACCAAGATGAGTCTGTGGTGTGAAATAATTTTTGTTGAGTGGATAGATTTTAGTTGGGGTAGTCGTTCAACATTCTACAAGAACAACTTACCATGGAGTATGATTTCTCTGAAATAATTTTTGTTGAGTGGATAGATTTTAGTTGGGGTAGTCGTTCAACATTCTACAAGAACAACTTAATATGGAGTATGATTTCTCTGAAACCATGATAGATTTCAAATCGATCCTGACCAAAATGAGTCTGTGGTGTGAAATAATTTTTGTTGAGTGGATAGATTTTAGTTGGGGTAGTCGTTCAACATTCTACAAGAACAACGAACCATGGAGTATGATTTCTCTGAAATAATTTTTGTTGAGTGGATAGATTTTAGTTGGGGTAGTCGTTCAACATTCTACAAGAACAACTTACCATGGAGTATGATTTCTCTGAAACCATGATAGATGTCAAATCGATCCTGACCAAGATGAGTCTGTGGTGTGAAATAATTTTTGTTGAGTGGATAGATTTTAGTTGGGGTAGTCGTTCAACATTCTACAAGAACAACTTACCATGGAGTATGATTTCTCTGAAATAATTTTTGTTGAGTGGATAGATTTTAGTTGGGGTAGTCGTTCAACATTCTACAAGAACAACTTACCATGGAGTATGATTTCTCTGAAACCATGATAGATGTCAAATCGATCCTGACCAAGATGAGTCTGTGGTGTGAAATAATTTTTGTTGAGTGGATAGATTTTAGTTGGGGTAGTCGTTCAACATTCTACAAGAACAACTTACCATGGAGTATGATTTCTCTGAAACCATGATAGATTTCAAATCGATCCTGACCAAGATGAGTCTGTGGTGTGAAATAATTTTTGTTGAGTGGATAGATTTTAGTTGGGGTAGTCGTTCAACGTTCTACAAGAACAACTTACCATGGAGTATGATTTCTCTGAAACCATGATAGATTTCAAATCGATCCTGACCAAGATGAGTCTGTGGTGTGAAATAATTTTTGTTGAGTGGATAGATTTTAGTTGGGGTAGTCGTTCAACATTCTACAAGAACAACTTACCATGGAGTATGATTTCTCTGAAACCATGATAGATTTCAAATCGATCCTGACCAAGATGAGTCTGTGGTGTGAAATAATTTTTGTTGAGTGGATAGATTTTAGTTGGGATAGTCGTTCAACATTCTACAAGAACAACGAACCATGGAGTATGATTTCCCTGAAATAATTTTTGTTGAGTGGATAGATTTTAGTTGGGGTAGTCGTTCAACATTCTACAAGAACAACTTACCATGGAGTATGATTTCTCTGAAATAATTTTTGTTGAGTGGATAGATTTTAGTTGGGATAGTCGTTCAACATTCTACAAGAACAACTTACCATGGAGTATGATTTCTCTGAAACCATGATAGATTTCAAATCGATCCTGACCAAGATGAGTCTGTGGTGTGAAATAATTTTTGTTGAGTGGATAGATTTTAGTTGGGGTAGTCGTTCAACATTCTACAAGAACAACGAACCATGGAGTATGATTTCTCTGAAACCATGATAGATTTCAAATCGATCCTGACCAAGATGAGTCTGTGGTGTGAAATAATTTTTGTTGAGTGGATAGATTTTAGTTGGGGTAGTCGTTCAACATTCTACAAGAACAACTTACCATGGAGTATGATTTCTCTGAAATAATTTTTGTTGAGTGGATAGATTTTAGTTGGGGTAGTCGTTCAACATTCTACAAGAACAACTTAACATGGAGTATGATTTCTCTGAAACCATGATAGATGTCAAATCGATCCTGACCAAGATGAGTCTGTGGTGTGAAATAATTTTTGTTGAGTGGATAGATTTTAGTTGGGGTAGTCGTTCAACATTCTACAAGAACAACTTACCATGGAGTATGATTTCTCTGAAATAATTTTTGTTGAGTGGATAGATTTTAGTTGGGATAGTCGTTCAACATTCTACAAGAACAACTTACCATGGAGTATGATTTCTCTGAAACCATGATAGATGTCAAATCGATCCTGACCAAGATGAGTCTGTGGTGTGAAATAATTTTTGTTGAGTGGATAGATTTTAGTTGGGGTAGTCGTTCAACATTCTACAAGAACAACTTACCATGGAGTATGATTTCTCTGAAATAATTTTTGTTGAGTGGATAGATTTTAGTTGGGGTAGTCGTTCAACATTCTACAAGAACAACTTACCATGGAGTATGATTTCTCTGAAACCATGATAGATGTCAAATCGATCCTGACCAAGATGAGTCTGTGGTGTGAAATAATTTTTGTTGAGTGGATAGATTTTAGTTGGGATAGTCGTTCAACATTCTACAAGAACAACTTACCATGGAGTATGATTTCTCTGAAACCATGATAGATTTCAAATCGATCCTGACCAAGATGAGTCTGTGGTGTGAAATAATTTTTGTTGAGTGGATAGATTTTAGTTGGGGTAGTCGTTCAACATTCTACAAGAACAACTTACCATGGAGTATGATTTCTCTGAAACCATGATAGATTACAAATCGATCCTGACCAAGATGAGTCTGTGGTGTGAAATAATTTTTGTTGAGTGGATAGATTTTAGTTGGGGTAGTCGTTCAACATTCTACAAGAACAACTTACCATGGAGTATGATTTCTCTGAAATAATTTTTGTTGAGTGGATAGATTTTATTTGGGATAGTCGTTCAACATTCTACAAGAACAACTTACCATGGAGTATGATTTCTCTGAAACCATGATAGATGTCAAATCGATCCTGACCAAGATGAGTCTGTGGTGTGAAATAATTTTTGTTGAGTGGATAGATTTTAGTTGGGGTAGTCGTTCAACATTCTACAAGAACAACTTACCATGGAGTATGATTTCTCTGAAACCATGATAGATTTCAAATCAATCCTGACCAAGATGAGTCTGTGGTGTGAAATAATTTTAGTTGAGTGGATAGATTTTAGTTGGGGTAGTCGTTCAACATTCTACAAGAACAACTTACCATGGAGTATGATTTCTCTGAAACCATGATAGATTTCAAATCGATCCTGACCAAGATGAGTCTGTGGTGTGAAATAATTTTTGTTGAGTGGATAGATTTTAGTTGGGGTAGTCGTTCAACATGTTGTATGACTTCTCTGAAATAATTTTTGTTGAGTGGATAGATTTTAGTTGGGATAGTCGTTCAACATTCTACAAGAACAACTTACCATGGAGTATGATTTCTCTGAAATAATTTTTGTTGAGTGGATAGATTTTAGTTGGGGTAGTCGTTCAACATTCTACAAGAACAACGAACCATGGAGTATGATTTCTCTGAAATAATTTTTGTTGAGTGGATAGATTTTAGTTGGGGTAGTCGTTCAACATTCTACAAGAACAACTTACCATGGAGTATGATTTCTCTGAAACCATGATAGATGTCAAATCGATCCTGACCAAGATGAGTCTGTGGTGTGAAATAATTTTTGTTGAGTGGATAGATTTTAGTTGGGATAGTCGTTCAACATTCTACAAGAACAACTTACCATGGAGTATGATTTCTCTGAAACCATGATAGATTTCAAATCGATCCTGACCAAGATGAGTCTGTGGTGTGAAATAATTTTTGTTGAGTGGATAGATTTTAGTTGGGGTAGTCGTTCAACATTCTACAAGAACAACTTACCATGGAGTATGATTTCTCTGAAACCATGATAGATTACAAATCGATCCTGACCAAGATGAGTCTGTGGTGTGAAATAATTTTTGTTGAGTGGATAGATTTTAGTTGGGGTAGTCGTTCAACATTCTACAAGAACAACTTACCATGGAGTATGATTTCTCTGAAATAATTCTTGTTGAGTGGATAGATTTTAGTTGGGATAGTCGTTCAACATTCTACAAGAACAACTTACCATGGAGTATGATTTCTCTGAAACCATGATAGATGTCAAATCGATCCTGACCAAGATGAGTCTGTGGTGTGAAATAATTTTTGTTGAGTGGATAGATTTTAGTTGGGGTAGTCGTTCAACATTCTACAAGAACAACTTACCATGGAGTATGATTTCTCTGAAACCATGATAGATTTCAAATCGATCCTGACCAAGATGAGTCTGTGGTGTGAAATAATTTTTGTTGAGTGGATAGATTTTAGTTGGGGTAGTCGTTCAACATTCTACAAGAACAACTTACCATGGAGTATGATTTCTCTGAAACCATGATAGATGTCAAATCGATCCTGACCAAGATGAGTCTGTGGTGTGAAATAATTTTTGTTGAGTGGATAGATTTTAGTTGGGGTAGTCGTTCAACATTCTACAAGAACAACTTACCATGGAGTATGATTTCTCTGAAATAATTTTTGTTGAGTGGATAGATTTTAGTTGGGGTAGTCGTTCAACATTCTACAAGAACAACTTACCATGGAGTATGATTTCTCTGAAACCATGATAGATGTCAAATCGATCCTGACCAAGATGAGTCTGTGGTGTGAAATAATTTTTGTTGAGTGGATAGATTTTAGTTGGGGTAGTCGTTCAACATGGGGTATGACTTCTCTGAAATAATTTTTGTTGAGTGGATAGATTTTAGTTGGGATAGTCGTTCAACATTCTACAAGAACAACGAACCATGGAGTATGATTTCTCTGAAATAAGTTTTGTTGAGTGGATAGATTTTAGTTGGGGTAGTCGTTCAACCTTCTACAAGAACAACTTACCATGGAGTATGATTTCTCTGAAACCATGATAGATGTCAAATCAATCCTGACCAAGATGAGTCTGTGGTGTGAAATAATTTTTGTTGAGTGGATAGATTTTAGTTGGGGTAGTCGTTCAACATTCTACAAGAACAACTTACCATGGAGTATGATTTCTCTGAAATAATTTTTGTTGAGTGGATAAATTTTAGTTGGGGTAGTCGTTCAACATTCTACAAGAACAACTTACCATGGAGTATGATTTCTCTGAAATAATTTTTGTTGAGTGGATAGATTTTAGTTGGGGTAGTCGTTCAACATGGGGTATGACTTCTCTGAAATAATTTTTGTTGAGTGGATAGATTTTAGTTGGGATAGTCGTTCAACATTCTACAAGAACAACGAACCATGGAGTATGATTTCTCTGAAATAAGTTTTGTTGAGTGGATAGATTTTAGTTGGGGTAGTCGTTCAACATTCTACAAGAACAACTTACCATGGAGTATGATTTCTCTGAAATAATTTTTGTTGAGTGGATAAATTTTAGTTGGGGTAGTCGTTCAACATTCTACAAGAACAACTTACCATGGAGTATGATTTCTCTGAAATAATTTTTGTTGAGTGGATAGATTTTAGTTGGGGTAGTCGTTCAACATTCTACAAGAACAACTTACCATGGAGTACGATTTCTCTGAAATAATTTTTGTTGAGTGGATAGATTTTAGTTGGGATAGTCGTTCAACATTCTACAAGAACAACTTACCATGGAGTATGATTTCTCTGAAACCATGATAGATGTCAAATCGATCCTGACCAAGATGAGTCTGTGGTGTGAAATAATTTTTGTTGAGTGGATAGATTTTAGTTGGGGTAGTCGTTCAACATTCTACAAGAACAACTTACCATGGAGTATGATTTCTCTGAAATAATTTTTGTTGAGTGGATAGATTTTAGTTGGGGTAGTCGTTCAACATTCTACAAGAACAACTTACCATGGAGTATGATTTCTCTGAAACCATGATAGATGTCAAATCAATCCTGACCAAGATGAGTCTGTGGTGTGAAATAATTTTTGTTGAGTGGATAGATTTTAGTTGGGGTAGTCGTTCAACATTCTACAAGAACAACTTACCATGGAGTATGATTTCTCTGAAATAATTTTTGTTGAGTGGATAGATTTTAGTTGGGGTAGTCGTTCAACATTCTACAAGAACAACTTACCATGGAGTATGATTTCTCTGAAACCATGATAGATGTCAAATCGATCCTGACCAAGATGAGTCTGTGGTGTGAAATAATTTTTGTTGAGTGGATAGATTTTAGTTGGGGTAGTCGTTCAACATTCTACAAGAACAACTTACCATGGAGTATGATTTCTCTGAAATAATTTTTGTTGAGTGGATAGATTTTAGTTGGGGTAGTCGTTCAACATTCTACAAGAACAACTTACCATGGAGTATGATTTCTCTGAAATAATTGTTGTTGAGTGGATAGATTTTAGTTGGGGTAGTCGTTCAACATTCTACAAGAACAACTTACCATGGAGTACGATTTCTCTGAAATAATTTTTGTTGAGTGGATAGATTTTAGTTGGGATAGTCGTTCAACATTCTACAAGAACAACTTACCATGGAGTATGATTTCTCTGAAACCATGATAGATGTCAAATCGATCCTGACCAAGATGAGTCTGTGGTGTGAAATAATTTTTGTTGAGTGGATAGATTTTAGTTGGGGTAGTCGTTCAACATTCTACAAGAACAACTTACCATGGAGTATGATTTCTCTGAAATAATTTTTGTTGAGTGGATAGATTCTAGTTGGGGTAGTCGTTCAACATTCTACAAGAACAACTTACCATGGAGTATGATTTCTCTGAAACCATGATAGATTTCAAATCGATCCTGACCAAGATGAATCTGTGGTGTGAAATAATTTTTGTTGAGTGGATAGATTTTAGTTGGGATAGTCGTTCAACATTCTACAAGAACAACTTACCATGGAGTATGATTTCTCTGAAATAATTTTTGTTGAGTGGATAGATTTTAGTTGGGATAGTCGTTCAACATTCTACAAGAACAACTTACCATGGAGTATGATTTCTCTGAAATAATTTTTGTTGAGTGGATAGATTTTAGTTGGGGTAGTCGTTCAACATTCTACAAGAACAACTTACCATGGAGTATGATTTCTCTGAAACCATGATAGATGTCAAATCGATCCTGACCAAGATGAGTCTGTGGTGTGAAATAATTTTTGTTGAGTGGATAGATTTTAGTTGGGGTATTCGTTCAACATTCTACAAGAACAACTTACCATGGAGTATGATTTCTCTGAAATAATTTTTGTTGAGTGGATAGATTTTAGTTGGGGTAGTCGTTCAACATTCTACAAGAACAACTTACCATGGAGTATGATTTCTCTGAAACCATGATAGATTTCAAATCGATCCTGACCAAGATGAGTCTGTGGTGTGAAATAATTTTTGTTGAGTGGATAGATTTTAGTTGGGGTAGTCGTTCAACATTCTACAAGAACAACTTACCATGGAGTATGATTTCTCTGAAATAATTTTTGTTGAGTGGATAGATTTTAGTTGGGATAGTCGTTCAACATTCTACAAGAACAACTTACCATGGAGTATGATTTCTCTGAAACCATGATAGATGTCAAATCGATCCTGACCAAGATGAGTCTGTGGTGTGAAATAATTTTTGTTGAGTGGATAGATTTTAGTTGGGGTAGTCGTTCAACATTCTACAAGAACAACTTACCATGGAGTATGATTTCTCTGAAACCATGATAGATGTCAAATCGATCCTGACCAAGATGAGTCTGTGGTGTGAAATAATTTTTGTTGAGTGGATAGATTTTAGTTGGGGTAGTCGTTCAACATTCTACAAGAACAACTTACCATGGAGTATGATTTCTCTGAAATAATTTTTGTTGAGTGGATAGATTTTAGTTGGGGTAGTCGTTCAACATTCTACAAGAACAACTTACCATGGAGTATGATTTCTCTGAAATAATTTTTGTTGAGTGGATAGATTTTAGTTGGGGTAGTCGTTCAACATTCTACAAGAACAACTTACCATGGAGTACGATTTCTCTGAAATAATTTTTGTTGAGTGGATAGATTTTAGTTGGGATAGTCGTTCAACATTCTACAAGAACAACTTACCATGGAGTATGATTTCTCTGAAACCATGATAGATGTCAAATCGATCCTGACCAAGATGAGTCTGTGGTGTGAAATAATTTTTGTTGAGTGGATAGATTTTAGTTGGGGTAGTCGTTCAACATTCTACAAGAACAACTTACCATGGAGTATGATTTCTCTGAAATAATTTTTGTTGAGTGGATAGATTTTAGTTGGGGTAGTCGTTCAACATTCTACAAGAACAACTTACCATGGAGTATGATTTCTCTGAAACCATGATAGATTTCAAATCGATCCTGACCAAGATGAGTCTGTGGTGTGAAATAATTTTTGTTGAGTGGATAGATTTTAGTTGGGATAGTCGTTCAACATTCTACAAGAACAACTTACCATGGAGTATGATTTCTCTGAAATAATTTTTGTTGAGTGGATAGATTTTAGTTGGGATAGTCGTTCAACATTCTACAAGAACAACTTACCATGGAGTATGATTTCTCTGAAATAATTTTTGTTGAGTGGATAGATTTTAGTTGGGGTAGTCGTTCAACATTCTACAAGAACAACTTACCATGGAGTATGATTTCTCTGAAATAATTTTTGTTGAGTGGATAGATTTTAGTTGGGGTAGTCGTTCAACATTCTACAAGAACAACTTACCATGGAGTATGATTTCTCTGAAACCATGATAGATGTCAAATCGATCCTGACCAAGATGAGTCTGTGGTGTGAAATAATTTTTGTTGAGTGGATAGATTTTAGTTGGGGTAGTCGTTCAACATGGGGTATGACTTCTCTGAAATAATTTTTGTTGAGTGGATAGATTTTAGTTGGGATAGTCGTTCAACATTCTACAAGAACAACGAACCATGGAGTATGATTTCTCTGAAATAAGTTTTGTTGAGTGGATAGATTTTAGTTGGGGTAGTCGTTCAACCTTCTACAAGAACAACTTACCATGGAGTATGATTTCTCTGAAACCATGATAGATGTCAAATCAATCCTGACCAAGATGAGTCTGTGGTGTGAAATAATTTTTGTTGAGTGGATAGATTTTAGTTGGGGTAGTCGTTCAACATTCTACAAGAACAACTTACCATGGAGTATGATTTCTCTGAAATAATTTTTGTTGAGTGGATAGATTTTAGTTGGGGTAGTCGTTCAACATTCTACAAGAACAACTTACCATGGAGTATGATTTCTCTGAAACCATGATAGATGTCAAATCGATCCTGACCAAGATGAGTCTGTGGTGTGAAATAATTTTTGTTGAGTGGATAGATTTTAGTTGGGGTAGTCGTTCAACATTCTACAAGAACAACTTACCATGGAGTATGATTTCTCTGAAATAATTTTTGTTGAGTGGATAGATTTTAGTTGGGGTAGTCGTTCAACATTCTACAAGAACAACTTACCATGGAGTATGATTTCTCTGAAATAATTTTTGTTGAGTGGATAGATTTTAGTTGGGGTAGTCGTTCAACATTCTACAAGAACAACTTACCATGGAGTACGATTTCTCTGAAATAATTTTTGTTGAGTGGATAGATTTTAGTTGGGATAGTCGTTCAACATTCTACAAGAACAACTTACCATGGAGTATGATTTCTCTGAAACCATGATAGATGTCAAATCGATCCTGACCAAGATGAGTCTGTGGTGTGAAATAATTTTTGTTGAGTGGATAGATTTTAGTTGGGGTAGTCGTTCAACATTCTACAAGAACAACTTACCATGGAGTATGATTTCTCTGAAATAATTTTTGTTGAGTGGATAGATTTTAGTTGGGGTAGTCGTTCAACATTCTACAAGAACAACTTACCATGGAGTATGATTTCTCTGAAACCATGATAGATTTCAAATCGATCCTGACCAAGATGAGTCTGTGGTGTGAAATAATTTTTGTTGAGTGGATAGATTTTAGTTGGGATAGTCGTTCAACATTCTACAAGAACAGCTTACCATGGAGTATGATTTCTCTGAAATAATTTTTGTTGAGTGGATAGATTTTAGTTGGGATAGTCGTTCAACATTCTACAAGAACAACTTACCATGGAGTATGATTTCTCTGAAATAATTTTTGTTGAGTGGATAGATTTTAGTTGGGGTAGTCGTTCAACATTCTACAAGAACAACTTACCATGGAGTATGATTTCTCTGAAACCATGATAGATGTCAAATCGATTATGACCAAGATGAGTCTGTGGTGTGAAATAATTTTTGTTGAGTGGATAGATTTTAGTTGGGGTATTCGTTCAACATTCTACAAGAACAACTTACCATGGAGTATGATTTCTCTGAAATAATTTTTGTTGAGTGGATAGATTTTAGTTGGGGTAGTCGTTCAACATTCTACAAGAACAACTTACCATGGAGTATGATTTCTCTGAAACCATGATAGATTTCAAATCGATCCTGACCAAGATGAGTCTGTGGTGTGAAATAATTTTTGTTGAGTGGATAGATTTTAGTTGGGGTAGTCGTTCAACATTCTACAAGAACAACTTACCATGGAGTATGATTTCTCTGAAATAATTTTTGTTGAGTGGATAGATTTTAGTTGGGATAGTCGTTCAACATTCTACAAGAACAACTTACCATGGAGTATGATTTCTCTGAAACCATGATAGATGTCAAATCGATCCTGACCAAGATGAGTCTGTGGTGTGAAATAATTTTTGTTGAGTGGATAGATTTTAGTTGGGGTAGTCGTTCAACATTCTACAAGAACAACTTACCATGGAGTATGATTTCTCTGAAACCATGATAGATTTCAAATCGATCCTGACCAAGATGAGTCTGTGGTGTGAAATAATTTTTGTTGAGTGGATAGATTTTAGTTGGGATAGTCGTTCAACATTCTACAAGAACAACTTACCATGGAGTATGATTTCTCTGAAATAATTTTTGTTGAGTGGATAGATTTTAGTTGGGGTAGTCGTTCAACATTCTACAAGAACAACTTAATATGGAGTATGATTTCTCTGAAACCATGATAGATTTCAAATCGATCCTGACCAAGATGAGTCTGTGGTGTGAAATAATTTTTGTTGAGTGGATAGATTTTAGTTGGGATAGTCGTTCAACATTCTACAAGAACAACTTACCATGGAGTATGATTTCTCTGAAATAATTTTTGTTGAGTGGATAGATTTTAGTTGGGGTAGTCGTTCAACATTCTACAAGAACAACTTACCATGGAGTATGATTTCTCTGAAACCATGATAGATGTCAAATCGATCCTGACCAAGATGAGTCTGTGGTGTGAAATAATTTTTGTTGAGTGGATAGATTTTAGTTGGGGTAGTCGTTCAACATTCTACAAGAACAACTTACCATGGAGTATGATTTCTCTGAAATAATTTTTGTTGAGTGGATAGATTTTAGTTGGGGTAGTCGTTCAACATTCTACAAGAACAACTTACCATGGAGTATGATTTCTCTGAAATAATTTTTGTTGAGTGGATAGATTTTAGTTGGGGTAGTCGTTCAACATTCTACAAGAACAACTTACCATGGAGTATGATTTCTCTGAAACCATGATAGATTTCAAATCGATCCTGACCAAGATGAGTCTGTGGTGTGAAATAATTTTTGTTGAGTGGATAGATTTTAGTTGGGATAGTCGTTCAACATTCTACAAGAACAACTTACCATGGAGTATGATTTCTCTGAAATAATTTTTGTTGAGTGGATAGATTTTAGTTGGGATAGTCGTTCAACATTCTACAAGAACAATTTACCATGGAGTATGATTTCTCTGAAATAATTTTTGTTGAGTGGATAGATTTTAGTTGGGATAGTCGTTCAACATTCTACAAGAACAACTTACCATGGAGTATGATTTCTCTGAAATAATTTTTGTTGAGTGGATGGATTTTAGTTAGGGTAGTCGTTCAACATTCTACAAGAACAACTTACCATGGAGTATGATTTCTCTGAAATAATTTTTGTTGAGTGGATAGATTTTAGTTGGGGTAGTCGTTCAACATTCTACAAGAACAACTTACCATGGAGTATGATTTCTCTGAAATAATTTTTGTTGAGTGGATAGATTTTAGTTGGGGTAGTCGTTCAACATTCTACAAGAACAACTTACCATGGAGTATGATTTCTCTGAAACCATGATAGATGTCAAATCGATCCTGACCAAGATGAGTCTGTGGTGTGAAATAATTTTTGTTGAGTGGATAGATTTTAGTTGGGGTAGTCGTTCAACATTCTACAAGAACAACTTACCATGGAGTATGATTTCTCTGAAATAATTTTTGTTGAGTGGATAGATTTTAGTTGGGGTAGTCGTTCAACATTCTACAAGAACAACTTACCATGGAGTACGATTTCTCTGAAATAATTTTTGTTGAGTGGATAGATTTTAGTTGGGATAGTCGTTCAACATTCTACAAGAACAACTTACCATGGAGTATGATTTCTCTGAAACCATGATAGATGTCAAATCGATCCTGACCAAGATGAGTCTGTGGTGTGAAATAATTTTTGTTGAGTGGATAGATTTTAGTTGGGGTAGTCGTTCAACATTCTACAAGAACAACTTACCATGGAGTATGATTTCTCTGAAATAATTTTTGTTGAGTGGATAGATTTTAGTTGGGGTAGTCGTTCAACATTCTACAAGAACAACTTACCATGGAGTATGATTTCTCTGAAACCATGATATATTTCAAATCGATCCTGACCAAGATGAGTCTGTGGTGTGAAATAATTTTTGTTGAGTGGATAGATTTTAGTTGGGATAGTCGTTCAACATTCTACAAGAACAACTTACCATGGAGTATGATTTCTCTGAAATAATTTTTGTTGAGTGGTTAGATTTTAGTTGGGATAGTCGTTCAACATTCTACAAGAACAACTTACCATGGAGTATGATTTCTCTGAAATAATTTTTGTTGAGTGGATAGATTTTAGTTGGGGTAGTCGTTCAACATTCTACAAGAACAACTTACCATGGAGTATGATTTCTCTGAAACCATGATAGATGTCAAATCGATCCTGACCAAGATGAGTCTGTGGTGTGAAATAATTTTTGTTGAGTGGATAGATTTTAGTTGGGGTATTCGTTCAACATTCTACAAGAACAACTTACCATGGAGTATGATTTCTCTGAAATAATTTTTGTTGAGTGGATAGATTTTAGTTGGGGTAGTCGTTCAACATTCTACAAGAACAACTTACCATGGAGTATGATTTCTCTGAAACCATGATAGATTTCAAATCGATCCTGACCAAGATGAGTCTGTGGTGTGAAATAATTTTTGTTGAGTGGATAGATTTTAGTTGGGGTAGTCGTTCAACATTCTACAAGAACAACTTACCATGGAGTATGATTTCTCTGAAATAATTTTTGTTGAGTGGATAGATTTTAGTTGGGATAGTCGTTCAACATTCTACAAGAACAACTTACCATGGAGTATGATTTCTCTGAAACCATGATAGATGTCAAATCGATCCTGACCAAGATGAGTCTGTGGTGTGAAATAATTTTTGTTGAGTGGATAGATTTTAGTTGGGATAGTCGTTCAACATTCTACAAGAACAACTTACCATGGAGTATGATTTCTCTGAAATAATTTTTGTTGAGTGGATAGATTTTAGTTGGGATAGTCGTTCAACATTCTACAAGAACAACTTACCATGGAGTATGATTTCTCTCAAATAATTTTTGTTGAGTGGATAGATTTTAGTTGGGGTAGTCGTTCAACATTCTACAAGAACAACTTACCATGGAGTATGATTTCTCTGAAATAATTTTTGTTGAGTGGATAGATTTTAGTTGGGGTAGTCGTTCAACATTCTACAAGAACAACTTACCATGGAGTATGATTTCTCTGAAACCATGATAGATGTCAAATCGATCCTGACCAAGATGAGTCTGTGGTGTGAAATAATTTTTGTTGAGTGGATAGATTTTAGTTGGGGTAGTCGTTCAACATTCTACAAGAACAACTTACCATGGAGTATGATTTCTCTGAAATAATTTTTGTTGAGTGGATAGATTTTAGTTGGGGTAGTCGTTCAACATTCTACAAGAACAACTTACCATGGAGTATGATTTCTCTGAAATAATTTTTGTTGAGTGGATAGATTTTAGTTGGGGTAGTCGTTCAACATTCTACAAGAACAACTTACCATGGAGTACGATTTCTCTGAAATAATTTTTGTTGAGTGGATAGATTTTAGTTGGGATAGTCGTTCAACATTCTACAAGAACAACTTACCATGGAGTATGATTTCTCTGAAACCATGATAGATGTCAAATCGATCCTGACCAAGATGAGTCTGTGGTGTGAAATAATTTTTGTTGAGTGGATAGATTTTAGTTGGGGTAGTCGTTCAACATTCTACAAGAACAACTTACCATGGAGTATGATTTCTCTGAAATAATTTTTGTTGAGTGGATAGATTTTAGTTGGGGTAGTCGTTCAACATTCTACAAGAACAACTTACCATGGAGTATGATTTCTCTGAAACCATGATAGATTTCAAATCGATCCTGACCAAGATGAGTCTGTGGTGTGAAATAATTTTTGTTGAGTGGATAGATTTTAGTTGGGATAGTCGTTCAACATTCTACAAGAACAACTTACCATGGAGTATGATTTCTCTGAAATAATTTTTGTTGAGTGGATAGATTTTAGTTGGGATAGTCGTTCAACATTCTACAAGAACAACTTACCATGGAGTATGATTTCTCTGAAATAATTTTTGTTGAGTGGATAGATTTTAGTTGGGGTAGTCGTTCAACATTCTACAAGAACAACTTACCATGGAGTATGATTTCTCTGAAACCATGATAGATGTCAAATCGATCCTGACCAAGATGAGTCTGTGGTGTGAAATAATTTTTGTTGAGTGGATAGATTTTAGTTGGGGTATTCGTTCAACATTCTACAAGAACAACTTACCATGGAGTATGATTTCTCTGAAATAATTTTTGTTGAGTGGATAGATTTTAGTTGGGGTAGTCGTTCAACATTCTACAAGAACAACTTACCATGGAGTATGATTTCTCTGAAACCATGATAGATTTCAAATCGATCCTGACCAAGATGAGTCTGTGGTGTGAAATAATTTTTGTTGAGTGGATAGATTTTAGTTGGGGTAGTCGTTCAACATTCTACAAGAACAACTTACCATGGAGTATGATTTCTCTGAAATAATTTTTGTTGAGTGGATAGATTTTAGTTGGGATAGTCGTTCAACATTCTACAAGAACAACTTACCATGGAGTATGATTTCTCTGAAACCATGATAGATGTCAAATCGATCCTGACCAAGATGAGTCTGTGGTGTGAAATAATTTTTGTTGAGTGGATAGATTTTAGTTGGGGTAGTCGTTCAATATTCTACAAGAACAACTTACCATGGAGTATGATTTCTCTGAAACCATGATAGATTTCAAATCGATCCTGACCAAGATGAGTCTGTGGTGTGAAATAATTTTTGTTGAGTGGATAGATTTTAGTTGGGATAGTCGTTCAACATTCTACAAGAACAACTTACCATGGAGTATGATTTCTCTGAAATAATTTTTGTTGAGTGGATAGATTTTAGTTGGGGTAGTCGTTCAACATTCTACAAGAACAACTTACCATGGAGTATGATTTCTCTGAAACCATGATAGATTTCAAATCGATCCTGACCAAGATGAGTCTGTGGTGTGAAATAATTTTTGTTGAGTGGATAGATTTTAGTTGGGATAGTCGTTCAACATTCTACAAGAACAACTTACCATGGAGTATGATTTCTCTGAAATAATTTTTGTTGAGTGGATAGATTTTAGTTGGGGTAGTCGTTCAACATTCTACAAGAACAACTTACCATGGAGTATGATTTCTCTGAAACCATGATAGATGTCAAATCGATCCTGACCAAGATGAGTCTGTGGTGTGAAATAATTTTTGTTGAGTGGATAGATTTTAGTTGGGGTAGTCGTTCAACATTCTACAAGAACAACTTACCATGGAGTATGATTTCTCTGAAATAATTTTTGTTGAGTGGATAGATTTTAGTTGGGGTAGTCGTTCAACATTCTACAAGAACAACTTACCATGGAGTATGATTTCTCTGAAATAATTTTTGTTGAGTGGATAGATTTTAGTTGGGGTAGTCGTTCAACATTCTACAAGAACAACTTACCATGGACTATGATTTCTCTGAAACCATGATAGATTTCAAATCGATCCTGACCAAGATGAGTCTGTGGTGTGAAATAATTTTTGTTGAGTGGATAGATTTTAGTTGGGATAGTCGTTCAACATTCTACAAGAACAACTTACCATGGAGTATGATTTCTCTGAAATAATTTTTGTTGAGTGGATAGATTTTAGTTGGGATAGTCGTTCAACATTCTACAAGAACAATTTACCATGGAGTATGATTTCTCTGAAATAATTTTTGTTGAGTGGATAGATTTTAGTTGGGATAGTCGTTCAACATTCTACAAGAACAACTTACCATGGAGTATGATTTCTCTGAAATAATTTTTGTTGAGTGGATGGATTTTAGTTAGGGTAGTCGTTCAACATTCTACAAGAACAACTTACCATGGAGTATGATTTCTCTGAAATAATTTTTGTTGAGTGGATAGATTTTAGTTGGGGTAGTCGTTCAACATTCTACAAGAACAACTTACCATGGAGTATGATTTCTCTGAAACCATGATAGATGTCAAATCGATCCTGACCAAGATGAGTCTGTGGTGTGAAATAATTTTTGTTGAGTGGATAGATTTTAGTTGGGGTAGTCGTTCAACATTCTACAAGAACAACGAACCATGGAGTATGATTTCTCTGAAACCATGATAGATTTCAAATCGATCCTGACCAAGATGAGTCTGTGGTGTGAAATAATTTTTGTTGAGTGGATAGATTTTAGTTGGGGTAGTCGTTCAACATTCTACAAGAACAACTTACCATGGAGTATGATTTCTCTGAAATAATTTTTGTTGAGTGGATAGATTTTAGTTGGGGTAGTCGCTCAACATTCTACAAGAACAACTTACCATGGAGCATGATTTCTCTGAAACCATGATAGATGTCAAATCGATCCTGACCAAGATGAGTCTGTGGTGTGAAATAATTTTTCTTGAGTGGATAGATTTTAGTTGGCGTAGTCGTTCAACATTCTACAAGAACAACGAACCATGGAGTATGATTTCTCTGAAACCATGATAGATTTCAAATCGATCCTGACCAAGATGAGTCTGTGGTGTGAAATAATTTTTGTTGAGTGGATAGATTTTAGTTGGGGTAGTCGTTCAACATTCTACAAGAACAACTTACCATGGAGTATGATTTCTCTGAAATAATTTTTGTTGAGTGGATAGATTTTAGTTGGGGTAGTCGTTCAACATTCTACAAGAACAACTTACCATGGAGTATGATTTCTCTGAAACCATGATAGATGTCAAATCGATCCTGACCAAGATGAGTCTGTGGTGTGTAATAATTTTTGTTGAGTGGATAGATTTTAGTTGGGGTAGTCGTTCAACATTCTACAAGAACAACTTACCATGGAGTATGATTTCTCTGAAATAATTTTTGTTGAGTGGATAGATTTTAGTTGGGATAGTCGTTCAACATTCTACAAGAACAACTTACCATGGAGTATGATTTCTCTGAAACCATGATAGATGTCAAATCGATCCTGACCAAGATGAGTCTGTGGTGTGAAATAATTTTTGTTGAGTGGATAGATTTTAGTTGGGATAGTCGTTCAACATTCTACAAGAACAACTTACCATGGAGTATGATTTCTCTGAAATAATTTTTGTTGAGTGGATAGATTTTAGTTGGGGTAGTCGTTCAACATTCTACAAGAACAACTTACCATGGAGTATGATTTCTCTGAAACCATGATAGATTTCAAATCGATCCTGACCAAGATGAGTCTGTGGTGTGAAATAATTTTTGTTGAGTGGATAGATTTTAGTTGGGGTAGTCGTTCAACATTCTACAAGAACAACTTACCATGGAGTATGATTTCTCTGAAACCATGATAGATTTCAAATCGATCCTGACCAAGATGAGTCTGTGGTGTGAAATAATTTTTGTTGAGTGGATAGATTTTAGTTGGGGTAGTCGTTCAACATTCTACAAGAACAACTTACCATGGAGTATGATTTCTCTGAAATAATTTTTGTTGAGTGGATAGATTTTAGTTGGGATAGTCGTTCAACATTCTACAAGAACAACTTACCATGGAGTATGATTTCTCTGAAACCATGATAGATGTCAAATCGATCCTGACCAAGATGAGTCTGTGGTGTGAAATAATTTTTGTTGAGTGGATAGATTTTAGTTGGGGTAGTCGTTCAACATTCTACAAGAACAACTTACCATGGAGTATGATTTCTCTGAAACCATGATAGATTTCAAATCGATCCTGACCAAGATGAGTCTGTGGTGTGAAATAATTTTTGTTGAGTGGATAGATTTTAGTTGGGGTAGTCGTTCAACATACTACAAGAACAACTTACCATGGAGTATGATTTCTCTGAAACCATGATAGATGTCAAATCGATCCTGACCAAGATGAGTCTGTGGTGTGAAATAATTTTTGTTGAGTGGATAGATTTTAGTTGGGGTAGTCGTTCAACATGGGGTATGACTTCTCTGAAATAATTTTTGTTGAGTGGATAGATTTTAGTTGGGATAGTCGTTCCACATTCTACAAGAACAACTTACCATGGAGTATGATTTCTCTGAAATAATTTTTGTTGAGTGGATAGATTTTAGTTGGGGTAGTCGTTCAACATTCTACAAGAACAACTTACCATGGAGTATGATTTCTCTGAAACCATGATAGTTGTCAAATCGATCCTGACCAAGATGAGTCTGTGGTGTGAAATAATTTTTGTTGAGTGGATAGATTTTAGTTGGGGTAGTCGTTCAACATTCTACAAGAACAACTTACCATGGAGTATGATTTCTCTGAAATAATTTTTGTTGAGTGGATAGATTTTAGTTGGGATAGTCGTTCAACATTCTACAAGAACAACTTACCATGGAGTATGATTTCTCTGAAACCATGATAGATGTCAAATCGATCCTGACCAAGATGAGTCTGTGGTGTGAAATAATTTTTGTTGAGTGGATAGATTTTAGTTGGGGTAGTCGTTCAACATTCTACAAGAACAACTTACCATGGAGTATGATTTCTCTGAAACCATGATAGATTTCAAATCGATCCTGACCAAGATGAGTCTGTGGTGTGAAATAATTTTTGTTGAGTGGATAGATTTTAGTTGGGATAGTCGTTCAACATTCTACAAGAACAACTTACCATGGAGTATGATTTCTCTGAAATAATTTTTGTTGAGTGGATAGATTTTAGTTGGGGTAGTCGTTCAACATTCTACAAGAACAACTTACCATGGAGTATGATTTCTCTGAAACCATGATAGATGTCAAATCGATCCTGACCAAGATGAGTCTGTGGTGTGAAATAATTTTTGTTGAGTGGATAGATTTTAGTTGGGGTAGTCGTTCAACATTCTACAAGAACAACTTACCATGGAGTATGATTTCTCTGAAATAATTTTTGTTGAGTGGATAGATTTTAGTTGGGGTAGTCGTTCAACATTCTACAAGAACAACTTACCATGGAGTATGATTTCTCTGAAACCATGATAGATTTCAAATCGATCCTGACCAAGATGAGTCTGTGATGTGAAATAATTTTTGTTGAGTGGATAGATTTTAGTTGGGGTAGTCGTTCAACATTCTACAAGAACAACTTACCATGGAGTATGATTTCTCTGAAACCATGATAGATTTCAAATCGATCCTGACCAAGATGAGTCTGTGGTGTGAAATAATTTTTGTTGAGTGGATAGATTTTAGTTGGGGTAGTCGTTCAACATTCTACAAGAACAACTTACCATGGAGTATGATTTCTCTGAAATAATTTTTGTTGAGTGGATAGATTTTAGTTGGGATAGTCGTTCAACATTCTACAAGAACAACTTACCATGGAGTATGATTTCTCTGAAACCATGATAGATGTCAAATCGATCCTGACCAAGATGAGTCTGTGGTGTGAAATAATTTTTGTTGAGTGGATAGATTTTAGTTGGGGTAGTCGTTCAACATTCTACAAGAACAACTTACCATGGAGTATGATTTCTCTGAAATAATTTTTGTTGAGTGGATAGATTTTAGTTGGGATAGTCGTTCAACATTCTACAAGAACAACTTACCATGGAGTATGATTTCTCTGAAACCATGATAGATTTCAAATCGATCCTGACCGAGATGAGTCTGTGGTGTGAAATAATTTTTTTTGAGTGGATAGATTTTAGTTGGGGTAGTCGTTCAACATTCTACAAGAACAACTTACCATGGAGTATGATTTCTCTGAAATAATTTTTGTTGAGTGGATAGATTTTAGTTGGGGTAGTCGTTCAACATTCTACAAGAACAACTTACCATGGAGTATGATTTCTCTGAAACCATGATAGATTTCAAATCGATCCTGACCAAGATGAGTCTGTGGTGTGAAATAATTTTTGTTGAGTGGATAGAGTTTAGTTGGGGTAGTCGTTCAACATTCTACAAGAACAACTTACCATGGAGTATGATTTCTCTGAAATAATTTTTGTTGAGTGGATAGATTTTAGTTGGGGTAGTCGTTCAACATTCTACAAGAACAACTTACCATGGAGTATGATTTCTCTGAAACCATGATAGATTTCAAATCGATCCTGACCAAGATGAGTCTGTGGTGTGAAATAATTTTTGTTGAGTGGATAGATTTTAGTTGGGATAGTCGTTCAACATTCTACAAGAACAACTTACCATGGGGTATGATTTCTCTGAAATAATTTTTGTTGAGTGGATAGATTTTAGTTGGGATAGTCGTTCAACATTCTACAAGAACAACTTACCATGGAGTATGATTTCTCTGAAATAATTTTTGTTGAGTGGATAGATTTTAGTTGGGGTAGTCGTTCAACATTCTACAAGAACAACTTACCATGGAGTATGATTTCTCTGAAACCATGATAGATTTCAAATCGATCCTGACCAAGATGAGTCTGTGGTGTGAAATAATTTTTGTTGAGTGGATAGATTTTAGTTGGGGTAGTCGTTCAACATTCTACAAGAACAACTTACCATGGAGTATGATTTCTCTGAAATAATTTTTGTTGAGTGGATAGATTTTAGTTGGGGTAGTCGTTCAACATTCTACAAGAACAACTTACCATGGAGTATGATTTCTCTGAAACCATGATAGATGTCAAATCGATCCTGACCAAGATGAGTCTGTGGTGTGAAATAATTTTTGTTGAGTGGATAGATTTTAGTTGGGGTAGTCGTTCAACATTCTACAAGAACAACTTACCATGGAGTATGATTTCTCTGAAATAATTTTTGTTGAGTGGATAGATTTTAGTTGGGGTAGTCGTTCAACATTCTACAAGAACAACTTACCATGGAGTATGATTTCTCTGAAACCATGATAGATTTCAAATCGATCCTGACCAAGATGAGTCTGTGGTGTGAAATAATTTTTGTTGAGTGGATAGATTTTAGTTGGGGTAGTCGTTCAACATTCTACAAGAACAACGAACCATGGAGTATGATTTCTCTGAAATAATTTTTGTTGAGTGGATAGATTTTAGTTGGGGTAGTCGTTCAACATTCTACAAGAACAACTTACCATGGAGTATGATTTCTCTGAAATAATTTTTGTTGAGTGGATAGATTTTAGTTGGGATAGTCGTTCAACATTCTACAAGAACAACTTACCATGGAGTATGATTTCTCTGAAACCATGAAAGATGTCAAATCGATCCTGACCAAGATGAGTCTGTGGGGTGAAATAATTTTTGTTGAGTGGATAGATTTTAGTTGGGGTAGTCGTTCAACATTCTACAAGAACAACTTACCATGGAGTATGATTTCTCTGAAATAATTTTTGTTGAGTGGATAGATTTTAGTTGGGGTAGTCGTTCAACATTCTACAAGAACAACTTACCATGGAGTATGATTTCTCTGAAATAATTTTTGTTGAGTGGATAGATTTTAGTTGGGATAGTCGTTCAACATTCTACAAGAACAACTTACCATGGAGTATGATTTCTCTGAAACCATGAAAGATGTCAAATCGATCCTGACCAAGATGAGTCTGTGGTGTGAAATAATTTTTGTTGAGTGGATAGATTTTAGTTGGGGTAGTCGTTCAACATTCTACAAGAACAACGAACCATGGAGTATGAACCATGATAGATTTCAAATCGATCCTGACCAAGATGAGTCTGTGGTGTGAAATAATTTTTGTTGAGTATATAGATTTTAGTTGGGATAGTCGTTCAACATTCTACAAGAACAACGAACCATGGAGTATTATTTCTCTGAAATAATTTTTGTTGAGTGGATAGATTTTAGTTGGGGTAGTCGTTCAACATTCTACAAGAACAACGAACCATGGAGTATGATTTCTCTGCAACAATGATAGATTTCAAATCGATCCTGACCAAGATGAGTCTGTGGTGTGAAATAATGTTTGTTGAGTGGATAGATTTTATTTGGGGTAGTCGTTCAACATTCTACAAGAACAACGAACCATGGAGTATGATTTCTCTGAAATAATTTTTGTTGAGTGGATAGATTTTAGTTGGGATAGTCGTTCAACATTCTACAAGAACAACTTACCATGGAGTATGATTTCTTTGAAACCATGATAGATTTCAAATCGATCCTGACCAAGATGAGTCTGTGGTGTGAAATAATTTTTGTTGAGTGGATAGATTTTAGTTGGGATAGTCGTTCAACATTCTACAAGAACAACTTACCATGGAGTATGATTTCTCTGAAATAATTTTTGTTGAGTGGATAGATTTTAGTTGGGATAGTCGTTCAACATTCTACAAGAACAACTTACCATGGAGTATGATTTCTCTGAAATAATTTTTGTTGAGTGGATAGATTTTAGTTGGGATAGTTGTTCAACATTCTACAAGAACAACTTACCATGGAGTATGATTTCTCAGAAATAATTTTTGTTGAGTGGATAGATTTTAGTTGGGGTAGTCGTTCAACATTCTACAAGAACAACTTACCATGGAGTATGATTTCTCTGAAACCATGATAGATTTCAAATCGATCCTGACCAAGATGAGTCTGTGGTGTGAAATAATTTTTGTTGAGTGGATAGATTTTAGTTGGGGTAGTCGTTCAACATTCTACAAGAACAACGAACCATGGAGTATGATTTCTCTGAAACCATGATAGATTTCAAATCGATCCTGACCAAGATGAGTCTGTGGTGTGAAATAATTTTTGTTGAGTGGATAGATTTCAGTTGGGATAGTCGTTCAACATTCTACAAGAACAACTTACCATGGAGTATGATTTCTCTGAAACCATGATAGATTTCAAATCGATCCTGACCGAGATGAGTCTGTGGTGTGAAATAATTTTTGTTGAGTGGATAGATTTTAGTTGGGGTAGTCGTTCAACATTCTACAAGAACAACTTACCATGGAGTATGATTTCTCTGAAACCATGATAGATTTCAAATCGATCCTGACCAAGATGAGTCTGTGGTGTGAAATAATTTTTGTTGAGTGGATAGATTTTAGTTGGGGTAGTCGTTCAACATTCTACAAGAACAACTTACCATGGAGTATGATTTCTCTGAAATAATTTTTGTTGAGTGGATAGATTTTAGTTGGGATAGTCGTTCAACATTCTAAAAGAACAACTTACCATGGAGTATGATTTCTCTGAAATAATTTTTGTTGAGTGGATAGATTTTAGTTGGGGTAGTCGTTCAACATTCTACAAGAACAACTTACCATGGAGTATGATTTCTCTGAAACCATGATAGATGTCAAATCGATCCTGACCAAGATGAGTCTGTGGTGTGAAATAATTTTTGTTGAGTGGATAGATTTTAGTTGGGGTAGTCGTTCAACATTCTACAAGAACAACTTACCATGGAGTATGATTTCTCTGAAATAATTTTTGTTGAGTGGATAGATTTTAGTTGGGGTAGTCGTTCAACATTCTACAAGAACAACTTACCATGGAGTATGATTTCTCTGAAACCATGATAGATGTCAAATCGATCCTGACCAAGATGAGTCTGTGGTGTGAAATAATTTTTGTTGAGTGGATAGATTTTAGTTGGGGTAGTCGTTCAACATGGGGTATGACTTCTCTGAAATAATTTTTGTTGAGTGGATAGATTTTAGTTGGGATAGTCGTTCAACATTCTACAAGAACAACTTACCATGGAGTATGATTTCTCTGAAATAATTTTTGTTGAGTGGATAGATTTTAGTTGGGGGAGTCGTTCAACATTCTACAAGAACAACTTACCATGGAGTATGATTTCTCTGAAACCATGATAGATGTCAAATCGATCCTGACCAAGATGAGTCTGTGGTGTGAAATAATTTTTGTTGAGTGGATAGATTTTAGTTGGGGTAGTCGTTCAACATTCTACAAGAACAACTTAACATGGAGTATGATTTCTCTGAAACCATGATAGATTTCAAATCGATCCTGACCAAGATGAGTCTGTGGTGTGAAATAATTTTTGTTGAGTGGATAGATTTTAGTTGGGATAGTCGTTCAACATTCTACAAGAACAACTTACCATGGAGTATGATTTCTCTGAAATAATTTTTGTTGAGTGGATAGATTTTAGTTGGGGTAGTCGTTCAACATTCTACAAGAACAACTTACCATGGAGTATGATTTCTCTGAAACCATGATAGATTTCAAATCGATCCTGACCAAGATGAGTCTGTGGTGTGAAATAATTTTTGTTGAGTGGATAGATTTTAGTTGGGATAGTCGTTCAACATTCTACAAGAACAACTTACCATGGAGTATGATTTCTCTGAAATAATTTTTGTTGAGTGGATAGATTTTAGTTGGGGTAGTCGTTCAACATTCTACAAGAACAACTTACCATGGAGTATGATTTCTCTGAAATAATTTTTGTTGAGTGGATAGATTTTAGTTGGGATAGTCGTTCAACATTCTACAAGAACAACTTACCATGGAGTATGATTTCTCTGAAATAATTTTTGTTGAGTGGATAGATTTTAGTTGGGATAGTCGTTCAACATTCTACAAGAACAACTTACCATGGAGTATGATTTCTCTGAAACCATGATAGATGTCAAATCGATCCTGACCAAGATGAGTCTGTGGTGTGAAATAATTTTTGTTGAGTGGATAGATTTTAGTTGGGGTAGTCGTTCAACATTCTACAAGAACAACTTACCATGGAGTATGATTTCTCTGAAACCATGATAGATGTCAAATCGATCCTGACCAAGATGAGTCTGTGGTGTGAAATAATTTTTGTTGAGTGGATAGATTTTAGTTGGGGTAGTCGTTCAACATTCTAAAAGAACAACTTACCATGGAGTATGATTTCTCTGAAACCATGATAGATGTCAAATCGATCCTGACCAAGATGAATCTGTTTTGTGAAATAATTTTTGTTGAGTGGATAGATTTTAGTTGGGGTAGTCGTTCAACATTCTACAAGAACAACTTACCATGGAGTATGATTTCTCTGAAATAATTTTTGTTGAGTGGATAGATTTTAGTTGGGATAGTCGTTCAACATTCTACAAGAACAACTTACCATGGAGTATGATTTCTCTGAAACCATGATAGATGTCAAATCGATCCTGACCAAGATGAGTCTGTGGTGTGAAATAATTTTTGTTGAGTGGATAGATTTTAGTTGGGGTAGTCGTTCAACATTCTACAAGAACAACTTAACATGGAGTATGATTTCTCTGAAACCATGATAGATTTCAAATCGATCCTGACCAAGATGAGTCTGTGGTGTGAAATAATTTTTGTTGAGTGGATAGATTTTAGTTGGGATAGTCGTTCAACATTCTACAAGAACAACTTACCATGGAGTATGATTTCTCTGAAATAATTTTTGTTGAGTGGATAGATTTTAGTTGGGGTAGTCGTTCAACATTCTACAAGAACAACTTACCATGGAGTATGATTTCTCTGAAACCATGATAGATTTCAAATCGATCCTGACCAAGATGAGTCTGTGGTGTGAAATAATTTTTGTTGAGTGGATAGATTTTAGTTGGGATAGTCGTTCAACATTCTACAAGAACAACTTACCATGGAGTATGATTTCTCTGAAATAATTTTTGTTGAGTGGATAGATTTTAGTTGGGGTAGTCGTTCAACATTCTACAAGAACAACTTACCATGGAGTATGATTTCTCTGAAATAATTTTTGTTGAGTGGATAGATTTTAGTTGGGATAGTCGTTCAACATTCTACAAGAACAACTTACCATGGAGTATGATTTCTCTGAAATAATTTTTGTTGAGTGGATAGATTTTAGTTGGGGTAGTCGTTCAACATTCTACAAGAACAACTTACCATGGAGTATGATTTCTCTGAAACCATGATAGATTTCAAATCGATCCTGACCAAGATGAGTCTGTGGTGTGAAATAATTTTTGTTGAGTGGATAGATTTTAGTTGGGGTAGTCGTTCAACATTCTACAAGAACAACGAACCATGGAGTATGATTTCTCTGAAATAATTTTTGTTGAGTGGATAGATTTTAGTTGGGGTAGTCGTTGAACATTCTACAAGAACAACTTACCATGGAGTATGATTTCTCTGAAATAATTTTTGTTGAGTGGATAGATTTTAGTTGGGATAGTCGTTCAACATTCTACAAGAACAACTTACCATGGAGTATGATTTCTCTGAAACCATGATAGATGTCAAATCGATCCTGACCAAGATGAGTCTGTGGTGTGAAATAATTTTTGTTGAGTGGATAGATTTTAGTTGGGGTAGTCGTTCAACATTCTACAAGAACAACTTACCATGGAGTATGATTTCTCTGAAACCATGATAGATTTCAAATCGATCCTGACCAAGATGAGTCTGTGGTGTGAAATAATTTTTGTTGAGTGGATAGATTTTAGTTGGGGTAGTCGTTCAACATTCTACAAGAACAACGAACCATGGAGTATGATTTCTCTGAAATAATTTTTGTTGAGTGGATAGATTTTAGTTGGGGTAGTCGTTGAACATTCTACAAGAACAACTTACCATGGAGTATGATTTCTCTGAAATAATTTTTGTTGAGTGGATAGATTTTAGTTGGGATAGTCGTTCAACATTCTACAAGAACAACTTACCATGGAGTATGATTTCTCTGAAACCATGATAGATGTCAAATCGATCCTGACCAAGATGAGTCTGTGGTGTGAAATAATTTTTGTTGAGTGGATAGATTTTAGTTGGGGTAGTCGTTCAACATTCTACAAGAACAACTTACCATGGAGTATGATTTCTCTGAAACCATGATAGATGTCAAATCGATCCTGACCAAGATGAGTCTGTGGTGTGAAATAATTTTTGTTGAGTGGATAGATTTTAGTTGGGGTAGTCGTTCAACATTCTACAAGAAGAACTTACCATGGAGTATGATTTCTCTGAAACCATGATAGATTTCAAATCGATCCTGACCAAGATGAGTCTGTGGTGTGAAATCATTTTTGTTGAGTGGATAGATTTTAGTTGGGGTAGTCGTTCAACATTCTACAAGAACAACTTACCATGGAGTATGATTTCTCTGAAACCATGATAGATTTCAAATCGATCCTGACCAAGATGAGTCTGTGGTGTGAAATAATTTTTGTTGAGTGGATAGATTTTAGTTGGGGTAGTCGTTCAACATTCTACAAGAACAACTTACTATGGAGTATGATTTCTCTGAAACCATGATAGATTTCAAATCGATCCTGACCAAGATGAGTCTGTGGTGTGAAATAATTTTTGTTGAGTGGATAGATTTTAGTTGGGATAGTCGTTCAACATTCTACAAGAACAACGAACCATGGAGTATGATTTCCCTGAAATAATTTTTGTTGAGTGGATAGATTTTAGTTGGGGTAGTCGTTCAACATTCTACAAGAACAACTTACCATGGAGTATGATTTCTCTGAAATAATTTTTGTTGAGTGGATAGATTTTAGTTGGGATAGTCGTTCAACATTCTACAAGAACAACTTACCATGGACTATGATTTCTCTGAAACCATGATAGATTTCAAATCGATCCTGACCAAGATGAGTCTGTGGTGTGAAATAATTTTTGTTGAGTGGATAGATTTTAGTTGGGGTAGTCGTTCAACATTCTACAAGAACAACTTACCATGGAGTATGATTTCTCTGAAACCATGATAGATTTCAAATCGATCCTGACCAAGATGAGTCTGTGGTGTGAAATAATTTTTGTTGAGTGGATAGATTTTAGTTGGGGTAGTCGTTCAACATTCTACAAGAACAACTTACCATGGAGTATGATTTCTCTGAAATAATTTTTGTTGAGTGGATAGATTTTAGTTGGGGTAGTCGTTCAACATTCTACAAGAACAACTTACCATGGAGTATGATTTCTCTGAAACCATGATAGATGTCAAATCGATCCTGACCAAGATGAGTCTGTGGTGTGAAATAATTTTTGTTGAGTGGATAGATTTTAGTTGGGGTAGTCGTTCAACATTCTACAAGAACAACTTACCATGGAGTATGATTTCTCTGAAATAATTTTTGTTGAGTGGATAGATTTTAGTTGGGATAGTCGTTCAACATTCTACAAGAACAACTTACCATGGAGTATGATTTCTCTGAAACCATGCTAGATGTCAAATCGATCCTGACCAAGATGAGTCTGTGGTGTGAAATAATTTTTGTTGAGTGGATAGATTTTAGTTGGGGTAGTCGTTCAACATTCTACAAGAACAACTTACCATGGAGTATGATTTCTCTGAAATAATTTTTGTTGAGTGGATAGATTTTAGTTGGGGTAGTCGTTCAACATTCTACAAGAACAACTTACCATGGAGTATGATTTCTCTGAAACCATGATAGATTTCAAATCGATCCTGACCAAGATGAGTCTGTGGTGTGAAATAATTTTTGTTGAGTGGATAGATTTTAGTTGGGGTAGTCGTTCAACATTCTACAAGAACAACTTACCATGGAGTATGATTTCTCTGAAACCATGATAGATGTCAAATCGATCCTGACCAAGATGAGTCTGTGGTGTGAAATAATTTTTGTTGAGTGGATAGATTTTAGTTGGGGTAGTCGTTCAACATTCTACAAGAACAACTTACCATGGAGTATGATTTCTCTGAAACCATGATAGATTTCAAATCGATCCTGACCAAGATGAGTCTGTGGTGTGAAATAATTTTTGTTGAGTGGATAGATTTTAGTTGGGGTAGTCGTTCAACATTCTACAAGAACAACTTACCATGGAGTATGATTTCTCTGAAACCATGATAGATTTCAAATCGATCCTGACCAAGATGAGTCTGTGGTGTGAAATAATTTTTGTTGAGTGGATAGATTTTAGTTGGGGTAGTCGTTCAACATTCTACAAGAACAACTTACCATGGAGTATGATTTCTCTGAAATAATTTTTGTTGAGTGGATAGATTTTAGTTGGGATAGTCGTTCAACATTCTACAAGAACAACTTACCATGGAGTACGATTTCTCTGAAACCATGATAGATTTCAAATCGATCCTGACCAAGATGAGTCTGTGGTGTGAAATAATTTTTGTTGAGTGGATAGATTTTAGTTGGGGTAGTCGTTCAACATTCTACAAGAACAACTTACCATGGAGTATGATTTCTCTGAAACCATGATAGATTTCAAATCGATCCTGACCAAGATGAGTCTGTGGTGTGAAATAATTTTTGTTGAGTGGATAGATTTTAGTTGGGGTAGTCGTTCAACATTCTACAAGAACAACTTACCATGGAGTATGATTTCTCTGAAACCATGATAGATGTCAAATCGATCCTGACCAAGATGAGTCTGTGGTGTGAAATAATTTTTGTTGAGTGGATAGATTTTAGTTGGGGTAGTCGTTCAACATTCTACAAGAACAACTTACCATGGAGTATGATTTCTCTGAAATAATTTTTGTTGAGTGGATAGATTTTAGTTGGGATAGTCGTTCAACATTCTACAAGAACAACTTACCATGGAGTATGATTTCTCTGAAACCATGATAGATGTCAAATCGATCCTGACCAAGATGAGTCTGTGGTGTGAAATAATTTTTGTTGAGTGGATAGATTTTAGTTGGGGTAGTCGTTCAACATTCTACAAGAACAACTTACCATGGAGTATGATTTCTCTGAAATAATTTTTGTTGAGTGGATAGATTTTAGTTGGGGTAGTCGTTCAACATTCTACAAGAACAACTTACCATGGAGTATGATTTCTCTGAAACCATGATAGATTTCAAATCGATCCTGACCAAGATGAGTCTGTGGTGTGAAATAATTTTTGTTGAGTGGATAGATTTTAGTTGGGGTAGTCGTTCAACATTCTACAAGAACAACTTACCATGGAGTATGATTTCTCTGAAACCATGATAGATGTCAAATCGATCCTGACCAAGATGAGTCTGTGGTGTGAAATAATTTTTGTTGAGTGGATAGATTTTAGTTGGGGTAGTCGTTCAACATTCTACAAGAACAACTTACCATGGAGTATGATTTCTCTGAAACCATGATAGATTTCAAATCGATCCTGACCAAGATGAGTCTGTGGTGTGAAATAATTTTTGTTGAGTGGATAGATTTTAGTTGGGGTAGTCGTTCAACATTCTACAAGAACAACTTACCATGGAGTATGATTTCTCTGAAACCATGATAGATTTCAAATCGATCCTGACCAAGATGAGTCTGTGGTGTGAAATAATTTTTGTTGAGTGGATAGATTTTAGTTGGGGTAGTCGTTCAACATGGGGTATGACTTCTCTGAAATAATTTTTGTTGAGTGGATAGATTTTAGTTGGGATAGTCGTTCAACATTCTACAAGAACAACTTACCATGGAGTATGATTTCTCTGAAATAATTTTTGTTGAGTGGATAGATTTTAGTTGGGGTAGTCGTTCAACATTCTACAAGAACAACTTACCATGGAGTATGATTTCTCTGAAACCATGATAGATGTCAAATCGATCCTGACCAAGATGAGTCTGTGGTGTGAAATAATTTTTGTTGAGTGGATAGATTTTAGTTGGGTTAGTCGTTCAACATTCTACAAGAACAACTTACCATGGAGTATGATTTCTCTGAAATAATTTTTGTTGAGTGGATAGATTTTAGTTGGGATAGTCGTTCAACATTCTACAAGAACAACTTACCATGGAGTACGATTTCTCTGAAACCATGATAGATTTCAAATCGATCCTGACCAAGATGAGTCTGTGGTGTGAAATAATTTTTGTTGAGTGGATAGATTTTAGTTGGGGTAGTCGTTCAACATTCTACAAGAACAACTTACCATGGAGTATGATTTCTCTGAAACCATGATAGATTTCAAATCGATCCTGACCAAGATGAGTCTGTGGTGTGAAATAATTTTTGTTGAGTGGATAGATTTTAGTTGGGGTAGTCGTTCAACATTCTACAAGAACAACTTACCATGGAGTATGATTTCTCTGAAACCATGATAGATGTCAAATCGATCCTGACCAAGATGAGTCTGTGGTGTGAAATAATTTTTGTTGAGTGGATAGATTTTAGTTGGGGTAGTCGTTCAACATTCTACAAGAACAACTTACCATGGAGTATGATTTCTCTGAAATAATTTTTGTTGAGTGGATAGATTTTAGTTGGGATAGTCGTTCAACATTCTACAAGAACAACTTACCATGGAGTATGATTTCTCTGAAACCATGATAGATGTCAAATCGATCCTGACCAAGATGAGTCTGTGGTGTGAAATAATTTTTGTTGAGTGGATAGATTTTAGTTGGGGTAGTCGTTCAACATTCTACAAGAACAACTTACCATGGAGTATGATTTCTCTGAAATAATTTTTGTTGAGTGGATAGATTTTAGTTGGGGTAGTCGTTCAACATTCTACAAGAACAACTTACCATGGAGTATGATTTCTCTGAAACCATGATAGATTTCAAATCGATCCTGACCAAGATGAGTCTGTGGTGTGAAATAATTTTTGTTGAGTGGATAGATTTTAGTTGGGGTAGTCGTTCAACATTCTACAAGAACAACTTACCATGGAGTATGATTTCTCTGAAACCATGATAGATGTCAAATCGATCCTGACCAAGATGAGTCTGTGGTGTGAAATAATTTTTGTTGAGTGGATAGATTTTAGTTGGGGTAGTCGTTCAACATTCTACAAGAACAACTTACCATGGAGTATGATTTCTCTGAAACCATGATAGATTTCAAATCGATCCTGACCAAGATGAGTCTGTGGTGTGAAATAATTTTTGTTGAGTGGATAGATTTTAGTTGGGGTAGTCGTTCAACATTCTACAAGAACAACTTACCATGGAGTATGATTTCTCTGAAACCATGATAGATTTCAAATCGATCCTGACCAAGATGAGTCTGTGGTGTGAAATAATTTTTGTTGAGTGGATAGATTTTAGTTGGGGTAGTCGTTCAACATGGGGTATGACTTCTCTGAAATAATTTTTGTTGAGTGGATAGATTTTAGTTGGGATAGTCGTTCAACATTCTACAAGAACAACTTACCATGGAGTATGATTTCTCTGAAATAATTTTTGTTGAGTGGATAGATTTTAGTTGGGGTAGTCGTTCAACATTCTACAAGAACAACTTACCATGGAGTATGATTTCTCTGAAACCATGATAGATGTCAAATCGATCCGGCCAAGATGAGTCTGTGGTGTGAAATAATTTTTGTTGAGTGGATAGATTTTAGTTGGGGTAGTCGTTCAACATTCTACAAGAACAACTTACCATGGAGTATGATTTCTCTGAAATAATTTTTGTTGAGTGGATAGATTTTAGTTGGGGTAGTCGTTCAACATTCTACAAGAACAACTTACCATGGAGTATGATTTCTCTGAAACCATGATAGATGTCAAATCGATCCTGACCAAGATGAGTCTGTGGTGTGAAATAATTTTTGTTGAGTGGATAGATTTTAGTTGGGGTAGTCGTTCAACATGGGGTATGACTTCTCTGAAATAATTTTTGTTGAGTGGATAGATTTTAGTTGGGATAGTCGTTCAACATTCTACAAGAACAACTTAACATGGAGTATGATTTCTCTGAAATAATTTTTGTTGAGTGGATAGATTTTAGTTGGGGTAGTCGTTCAACATTCTACAAGAACAACTTACCATGGAGTATGATTTCTCTGAAACCATGATAGATGTCAAATCGATCCTGAAAAAGATGAGTCTGTGGTGTGAAATAATTTTTGTTGAGTGGATAGATTTTAGTTGGGGTAGTCGTTCAACATTCTACAAGAACAACTTACCATGGAGTATGATTTCTCTGAAATAATTTTTGTTGAGTGGATAGATTTTAGTTGGGATAGTCGTTCAACATTCTACAAGAACAACTTACCATGGAGTATGATTTCTCTGAAACCATGATAGATGTCAAATCGATCCTGACCAAGATGAGTCTGTGGTGTGAAATAATTTTTGTTGAGTGGATTGATTTTAGTTGGGGTAGTCGTTCAACATTCTACAAGAACAACTTACCATGGAGTATGATTTCTCTGAAACCATGATAGATTTCAAATCGATCCTGACCAAGATGAGTCTGTGGTGTGAAATAAGTTTTGTTGAGTGGATAGATTTTAGTTGGGATAGTCGTTCAACATTCTACAAGAACAACTTACCATGGAGTATGATTTCTCTGAAATAATTTTTGTTGAGTGGATAGATTTTAGTTGGGGTAGTCGTTCAACATTCTACAAGAACAACTTACCATGGAGTATGATTTCTCTGAAACCATGATAGATGTCAAATCGATCCTGACCAAGATGAGTCTGTGGTGTGAAATAATTTTTGTTGAGTGGATAGATTTTAGTTGGGGTAGTCGTTCAACATTCTACAAGAACAACTTACCATGGAGTATGATTTCTCTGAAATAATTTTTGTTGAGTGGATAGATTTTAGTTGGGGTAGTCGTTCAACATTCTACAAGAACAACTTACCATGGAGTATGATTTCTCTGAAACCATGATAGATTTCAAATCGATCCTGACCAAGATGAGTCTGTGGTGTGAAATAATTTTTGTTGAGTGGATAGATTTTATTTGGGGTAGTCGTTCAACATTCTACAAGAACAACGAACCATGGAGTATGATTTCTCTGAAATAATTTTTGTTGAGTGGATAGATTTTAGTTGGGGTAGTCGTTCAACATTCTACAAGAACAACTTACCATGGAGTATGATTTCTCTGAAATAATTTTTGTTGAGTGGATAGATTTTAGTTGGGATAGTCGTTCAACATTCTACAAGAACAACTTACCATGGAGTATGATTTCTCTGAAACCATGATAGATGTCAAATCGATCCTGACCAAGATGAGTCTGTGGTGTGAAATAATTTTTGTTGAGTGGATAGATTTTAGTTGGGGTAGTCGTTCAACATTCTACAAGAACAACTTACCATGGAGTATGATTTCTCTGAAATAATTTTTGTTGAGTGGATAGATTTTAGTTGGGATAGTCGTTCAACATTCTACAAGAACAACTTACCATGGAGTATGATTTCTCTGAAACCATGATAGATTTCAAATCGATCCTGACCAAGATGAGTCTGTGGTGTGAAATAATTTTTGTTGAGTGGATAGATTTTAGTTGGGGTAGTCGTTCAACATTCTACAAGAACAACTTACCATGGAGTATGATTTCCCTGAAACCATGATAGATGTCAAATCGATCCTGACCAAGATGAGTCTGTGGTGTGAAATAATTTTTGTTGAGTGGATAGATTTTAGTTGGGGTAGTCGTTCAACATTCTACAAGAACAATGAACCATGGAGTATGATTTCTCTGAAACCATGATAGATGTCAAATCGATCCTGACCAAGATGAGTCTGTGGTGTGAAATAATTTTTGTTGAGTGGATAGATTTTAGTTGGGGTAGTCGTTCAACATTCTACAAGAACAACTTACCATGGAGTATGATTTCTCTGAAACCATGATAGATTTCAAATCGATCCTGACCAAGATGAGTCTGTGGTGTGAAATAATTTTTGTTAAGTGGATAGATTTTAGTTGGGATAGTCGTTCAACATTCTACAAGAACAACTTACCATGGAGTATGATTTCTCTGAAATAATTTTTGTTGAGTGGATAGATTTTAGTTGGGGTAGTCGTTCAACATTCTACAAGAACAACTTACCATGGAGTATGATTTCTCTGAAACCATGATAGATGTCAAATCGATCCTGACCAAGATGAGTCTGTGGTGTGAAATAATTTTTGTTGAGTGGATAGATTTTAGTTGGGGTAGTCGTTCAACATTCTACAAGAACAACGAACCATGGAGTATGATTTCTCTGAAACCATGATAGATTTCAAATCGATCCTGACCAAGATGAGTCTGTGGTGTGAAATAATTTTTGTTGAGTGGATAGATTTTAGTTGGGGTAGTCGTTCAACATTCTACAAGAACAACTTACCATGGAGTATGATTTCTCTGAAACCATGATAGATTTCAAATCGATCCTGACGAAGATGAGTCTGTGGTGTGAAATAATTTTTGTTGAGTGGATAGATTTTAGTTGGGATAGTCGTTCAACATTCTACAAGAACAACTTACCATGGAGTATGATTTCTCTGAAATAATTTTTGTTGAGTGGATAGATTTTAGTTGGGGTAGTCGTTCAACATTCTACAAGAACAACTTACCATGGAGTATGATTTCCCTGAAACCATGATAGATGTCAAATCGATCCTGACCAAGATGAGTCTGTGGTGTGAAATAATTTTTGTTGAGTGGATAGATTTTAGTTGGGGTAGTCGTTCAACATTCTACAAGAACAACTTACCATGGAGTATGATTTCTCTGAAACCATGATAGATGTCAAATCGATCCTGACCAAGATGAGTCTGTGGTGTGAAATAATTTTTGTTGAGTGGATAGATTTTAGTTGGGGTAGTCGTTCAACATTCTACAAGAACAACTTACCATGGAGTATGATTTCTCTGAAACCATGATAGATGTCAAATCGATCCTGACCAAGATGAGTCTGTGGTGTGAAATAATTTTTGTTGAGTGGATAGATTTTAGTTGGGGTAGTCGTTCAACATTCTACAAGAACAACTTACCATGGAGTATGATTTCTCTGAAACCATGATAGATTTCAAATCGATCCTGACCAAGATGAGTCTGTGGTGTGAAATAATTTTTGTTGAGTGGATAGATTTTAGTTGGGGTAGTCGTTCAACATTCTACAAGAACAACTTACCATGGAGTATGATTTCTCTGAAACCATGATAGATTTCAAATCGATCCTGACCAAGATGAGTCTGTGGTGTGAAATAATTTTTGTTGAGTGGATAGATTTTAGTTGGGGTAGTCGTTCAACATGGGGTATGACTTCTCTGAAATAATTTTTGTTGAGTGGATAGATTTTAGTTGGGATAGTCGTTCAACATTCTACAAGAACAACTTACCATGGAGTATGATTTCTCTGAAATAATTTTTGTTGAGTGGATAGATTTTAGTTGGGGTAGTCGTTCAACATTCTACAAGAACAACTTACCATGGAGTATGATTTCTCTGAAACCATGATAGATGTCAAATCGATCCTGACCAAGATGAGTCTGTGGTGTGAAATAATTTTTGTTGAGTGGATAGATTTTAGTTGGGGTAGTCGTTCAACATTCTACAAGAACAACTTACCATGGAGTATGATTTCTCTGAAATAATTTTTGTTGAGTGGATAGATTTTAGTTGGGGTAGTCGTTCAACATTCTACAAGAACAACTTACCATGGAGTATGATTTCTCTGAAACCATGATAGATGTCAAATCGATCCTGACCAAGATGAGTCTGTGGTGTGAAATAATTTTTGTTGAGTGGATAGATTTTAGTTGGGGTAGTCGTTCAACATTCTACAAGAACAACTTACCATGGAGTATGATTTCTCTGAAACCATGATAGATTTCAAATCGATCCTGACCAAGATGAGTCTGTGGTGTGAAATAATTTTTGTTGAGTGGATAGATTTTAGTTGGGGTAGTCGTTCAACATTCTACAAGAACAACTTACCATGGAGTATGATTTCTCTGAAATAATTTTTGTTGAGTGGATAGATTTTAGTTGGGGTAGTCGTTCAACATTCTACAAGAACAACTTACCATGGAGTATGATTTCTCTGAAATAATTTTTGTTGAGTGGATAGATTTTAGTTGGGGTAGTCGTTCAACATTCTACAAGAACAACTTACCATGGAGTATGATTTCTCTGAAACCATGATAGATGTCAAATCGATCCTGACCAAGATGAGTCTGTGGTGTGAAATAATTTTTGTTGAGTGGATAGATTTTAGTTGGGGTAGTCGTTCAACATTCTACAAGAACAACTTACCATGGAGTATGATTTCTCTGAAATAATTTTTGTTGAGTGGATAGATTTTAGTTGGGATAGTCGTTCAACATTCTACAAGAACAACTTACCATGGAGTATGATTTCTCTGAAACCATGATAGATGTCAAATCGATCCTGACCAAGATGAGTCTGTGGTGTGAAATAATTTTTGTTGAGTGGATAGATTTTAGTTGGGGTAGTCGTTCAACATTCTACAAGAACAACTTACCATGGAGTATGATTTCTCTGAAATAATTTTTGTTGAGTGGATAGATTTTAGTTGGGGTAGTCGTTCAACATTCTACAAGAACAACTTACCATGGAGTATGATTTCTCTGAAACCATGATAGATTTCAAATCGATCCTGACCAAGATGAGTCTGTGGTGTGAAATAATTTTTGTTGAGTGGATAGATTTTAGTTGGGGTAGTCGTTCAACATTCTACAAGAACAACTTACCATGGAGTATGATTTCTCTGAAACCATGATAGATGTCAAATCGATCCTGACCAAGATGAGTCTGTGGTGTGAAATAATTTTTGTTGAGTGGATAGATTTTAGTTGGGGTAGTCGTTCAACATTCTACAAGAACAACTTACCATGGAGTATGATTTCTCTGAAACCATGATAGATTTCAAATCGATCCTGACCAAGATGAGTCTGTGGTGTGAAATAATTTTTGTTGAGTGGATAGATTTTAGTTGGGGTAGTCGTTCAACATTCTACAAGAACAACTTACCATGGAGTATGATTTCTCTGAAACCATGATAGATTTCAAATCGATCCTGACCAAGATGAGTCTGTGGTGTGAAATAATTTTTGTTGAGTGGATAGATTTTAGTTGGGGTAGTCGTTCAACATGGGGTATGACTTCTCTGAAATAATTTTTGTTGAGTGGATAGATTTTAGTTGGGATAGTCGTTCAACATTCTACAAGAACAACTTACCATGGAGTATGATTTCTCTGAAATAATTTTTGTTGAGTGGATAGATTTTAGTTGGGGTAGTCGTTCAACATTCTACAAGAACAACTTACCATGGAGTATGATTTCTCTGAAACCATGATAGATGTCAAATCGATCCTGACCAAGATGAGTCTGTGGTGTGAAATAATTTTTGTTGAGTGGATAGATTTTAGTTGGGGTAGTCGTTCAACATTCTACAAGAACAACTTACCATGGAGTATGATTTCTCTGAAATAATTTTTGTTGAGTGGATAGATTTTAGTTGGGGTAGTCGTTCAACATTCTACAAGAACAACTTACCATGGAGTATGATTTCTCTGAAACCATGATAGATGTCAAATCGATCCTGACCAAGATGAGTCTGTGGTGTGAAATAATTTTTGTTGAGTGGATAGATTTTAGTTGGGGTAGTCGTTCAACATTCTACAAGACCAACTTACCATGGAGTATGATTTCTTTGAAACCATGATAGATTTCAAATCGATCCTGACCAAGATGAGTCTGTGGTGTGAAATAATTTTTGTTGAGTGGATAGATTTTAGTTGGGGTAGTCGTTCAACATGGGGTATGACTTCTCTGAAATAATTTTTGTTGAGTGGATAGATTTTAGTTGGGATAGTCGTTCAACATTCTACAAGAACAACTTACCATGGAGTATGATTTCTCTGAAATAATTTTTGTTGAGTTTATAGATTTTAGTTGGGGTAGTCGTTCAACATTCTACAAGAACAACTTACCATGGAGTATGATTTCTCTGAAACCATGATAGATGTCAAATCGATCCTGACCAAGATGAGTCTGTGGTGTGAAATAATTTTTGTTGAGTGGATAGATTTTAGTTGGGGTAGTCGTTCAACATTCTACAAGAACAACTTACCATGGAGTATGATTTCTCTGAAATAATTTTTGTTGAGTGGATAGATTTTAGTTGGGGTAGTCGTTCAACATTCTACAAGAACAACTTACCATGGAGTATGATTTCTCTGAAACCATGATAGATGTCAAATCGATCCTGACCAAGATGAGTCTGTGGTGTGAAATAATTTTTGTTGAGTGGATAGATTTTAGTTGGGGTAGTCGTTCAACATGGGGTATGACTTCTCTGAAATAATTTTTATTGAGTGGATAGATTTTAGTTGGGATAGTCGTTCAACATTCTACAAGAACAACTTAACATGGAGTATGATTTCTCTGAAATAATTTTTGTTGAGTGGATAGATTTTAGTTGGGGTAGTCGTTCAACATTCTACAAGAACAACTTACCATGGAGTATGATTTCTCTGAAACCATGATAGATGTCAAATCGATCCTGAAAAAGATGAGTCTGTGGTGTGAAATAATTTTTGTTGAGTGGATAGATTTTAGTTGGGGTAGTCGTTCAACATTCTACAAGAACAACTTACCATGGAGTATGATTTCTCTGAAATAATTTTTGTTGAGTGGATAGATTTTAGTTGGGGTAGTCGTTCAACATTCTACAAGAACAACTTACCATGGAGTATGATTTCTCTGAAACCATGATAGATTTCAAATCGATCCTGACCAAGATGAGTCTGTGGTGTGAAATAATTTTTGTTGAGTGGATAGATTTTAGTTGGGGTAGTCGTTCAACATGGGGTATGACTTCTCTGAAATAATTTTTGTTGAGTGGATAGATTTTAGTTGGGATAGTCGTTCAACATTCTACAAGAACAACTTACCATGGAGTATGATTTCTCTGAAATAATTTTTGTTGAGTGGATAGATTTTAGTTGGGATAGTCGTTCAACATTCTACAAGAACAACTTACCATGGAGTATGATTTCTCTGAAACCATGATAGATGTCAAATCGATCCTGACCAAGATGAGTCTGTGGTGTGAAATAATTTTTGTTGAGTGGATAGATTTTAGTTGGGGTAGTCGTTCAACATTCTACAAGAACAACTTACCATGGAGTATGATTTCTCTGAAATAATTTTTGTTGAGTGGATAGATTTTAGTTGGGGTAGTCGTTCAACATTCTACAAGAACAACTTACCGTGGAGTATGATTTCTCTGAAACCATGATAGATGTCAAATCGATCCTGACCAAGATGAGTCTGTGGTGTGAAATAATTTTTGTTGAGTGGATAGATTTTAGTTGGGGTAGTCGTTCAACATTCTACAAGAACAACTTACCATGGAGTATGATTTCTCTGAAACCATGATAGATTTCAAATCGATCCTGACCAAGATGAGTCTGTGGTGTGAAATAATTTTTGTTGAGTGGATAGATTTTAGTTGGGGTAGTCGTTCAACATTCTACAAGAACAACTTACCATGGAGTATGATTTCTCTGAAATAATTTTTGTTGAGTGGATAGATTTTAGTTGGGGTAGTCGTTCAACATTCTACAAGAACAACTTACCATGGAGTATGATTTCTCTGAAATAATTTTTGTTGAGTGGATAGATTTTAGTTGGGGTAGTCGTTCAACATTCTACAAGAACAACTTACCATGGAGTATGATTTCTCTGAAACCATGATAGATGTCAAATCGATCCTGACCAAGATGAGTCTGTGGTGTGAAATAATTTTTGTTGAGTGGATAGATTTTAGTTGGGGTAGTCGTTCAACATTCTACAAGAACAACTTACCATGGAGTATGATTTCTCTGAAATAATTTTTGTTGAGTGGATAGATTTTAGTTAGAGGTAGTCGTTCAACATTCTACAAGAGCAACTTACCATGGACTATGATTTCTCTGAAACCATGATAGATTTCAAATCGATCCTGACCAAGATGAGTCTGTGGTGTGAAATAATTTTTGTTGAGTGGATAGATTTTAGTTGGGGTAGTCGTTCAACATTCTACAAGAACAACTTACCATGGAGTATGATTTCTCTGAAACCATGATAGATGTCAAATCGATCCTGACCAAGATGAGTCTGTGGTGTGAAATAATTTTTGTTGAGTGGATAGATTTTAGTTGGGGTAGTCGTTCAACATTCTACAAGAACAACGAACCATGGAGTATGATTTCTCTGAAATAATTTTTGTTGAGTGGATAGATTTTAGTTAGAGGTAGTCGTTCAACATTCTACAAGAGCAACTTACCATGGACTATGATTTCTCTGAAACCATGATAGATTTCAAATCGATCCTGACCAAGATGAGTCTGTGGTGTGAAATAATTTTTGTTGAGTGGATAGATTTTAGTTGGGGTAGTCGTTCAACATTCTACAAGAACAACTTACCATGGAGTATGATTTCTCTGAAACCATGATAGATGTCAAATCGATCCTGACCAAGATGAGTCTGTGGTGTGAAATAATTTTTGTTGAGTGGATAGATTTTAGTTGGGGTAGTCGTTCAACATTCTACAAGAACAACTTACCATGGAGTATGATTTCTCTGAAATAATTTTTGTTGAGTGGATAGATTTTAGTTGGGGTAGTCGTTCAACATTCTACAAGAACAACTTACCATGGAGTATGATTTCTCTGAAACCATGATAGATTTCAAATCGATCCTGACCAAGATGAGTCTGTGGTGTGAAATAATTTTTGTTGAGTGGATAGATTTTAGTTGGGGTAGTCGTTCAACATTCTACAAGAACAACTTACCATGGAGTATGATTTCTCTGAAACCATGATAGATGTCAAATCGATCCTGACCAAGATGAGTCTGTGGTGTGAAATAATTTTTGTTGAGTGGATAGATTTTAGTTGGGGTAGTCGTTCAACATTCTACAAGAACAACTTACCATGGAGTATGATTTCTCTGAAACCATGATAGATTTCAAATCGATCCTGACCAAGATGAGTCTGTGGTGTGAAATAATTTTTGTTGAGTGGATAGATTTTAGTTGGGGTAGTCGTTCAACATTCTACAAGAACAACTTACCATGGAGTATGATTTCTCTGAAACCATGATAGATTTCAAATCGATCCTGACCAAGATGAGTCTGTGGTGTGAAATAATTTTTGTTGAGTGGATAGATTTTAGTTGGGGTAGTCGTTCAACATGGGGTATGACTTCTCTGAAATAATTTTTGTTGAGTGGATAGATTTTAGTTGGGATAGTCGTTCAACATTCTACAAGAACAACTTACCATGGAGTATGATTTCTCTGAAATAATTTTTGTTGAGTGGATAGATTTTAGTTGGGGTAGTCGTTCAACATTCTACAAGAACAACTTACCATGGAGTATGATTTCTCTGAAACCATGATAGATGTCAAATCGATCCTGACCAAGATGAGTCTGTGGTGTGAAATAATTTTTGTTGAGTGGATAGATTTTAGTTGGGGTAGTCGTTCAACATTCTACAAGAACAACTTACCATGGAGTATGATTTCTCTGAAATAATTTTTGTTGAGTGGATAGATTTTAGTTGGGGTAGTCGTTCAACATTCTACAAGAACAACTTACCATGGAGTATGATTTCTCTGAAACCATGATAGATGTCAAATCGATCCTGACCAAGATGAGTCTGTGGTGTGAAATAATTTTTGTTGAGTGGATAGATTTTAGTTGGGGTAGTCGTTCAACATTCTACAAGAACAACTTACCATGGAGTATGATTTCTCTGAAACCATGATAGATTTCAAATCGATCCTGACCAAGATGAGTCTGTGGTGTGAAATAATTTTTGTTGAGTGGATAGATTTTAGTTGGGGTAGTCGTTCAACATGGGGTATGACTTCTCTGAAATAATTTTTGTTGAGTGGATAGATTTTAGTTGGGATAGTCGTTCAACATTCTACAAGAACAACTTACCATGGAGTATGATTTCTCTGAAATAATTTTTGTTGAGTGGATAGATTTTAGTTGGGGTAGTCGTTCAACATTCTACAAGAACAACTTACCATGGAGTATGATTTCTCTGAAACCATGATAGATGTCAAATCGATCCTGACCAAGATGAGTCTGTGGTGTGAAATAATTTTTGTTGAGTGGATAGATTTTAGTTGGGGTAGTCGTTCAACATTCTACAAGAACAACTTACCATGGAGTATGATTTCTCTGAAATAATTTTTGTTGAGTGGATAGATTTTAGTTGGGGTAGTCGTTCAACATTCTACAAGAACAACTTACCATGGAGTATGATTTCTCTGAAACCATGATAGATGTCAAATCGATCCTGACCAAGATGAGTCTGTGGTGTGAAATAATTTTTGTTGAGTGGATAGATTTTAGTTGGGGTAGTCGTTCAACATGGGGTATGACTTCTCTGAAATAATTTTTATTGAGTGGATAGATTTTAGTTGGGATATTCGTTCAACATTCTACAAGAACAACTTAACATGGAGTATGATTTCTCTGAAATAATTTTTGTTGAGTGGATAGATTTTAGTTGGGGTAGTCGTTCAACATTCTACAAGAACAACTTACCATGGAGTATGATTTCTCTGAAACCATGATAGATGTCAAATCGATCCTGAAAAAGATGAGTCTGTGGTGTGAAATAATTTTTGTTGAGTGGATAGATTTTAGTTGGGGTAGTCGTTCAACATTCTACAAGAACAACTTACCATGGAGTATGATTTCTCTGAAATAATTTTTGTTGAGTGGATAGATTTTAGTTGGGATAGTCGTTCAACATTCTACAAGAACAACTTACCATGGAGTATGATTTCTCTGAAACCATGATAGATGTCAAATCGATCCTGACCAAGATGAGTCTGTGGTGTGAAATAATTTTTGTTGAGTGGATAGATTTTAGTTGGGGTAGTCGTTCAACATTCTACAAGAACAACTTACCATGGAGTATGATTTCTCTGAAACCATGATAGATTTCAAATCGATCCTGACCAAGATGAGTCTGTGGTGTGAAATAATTTTTGTTGAGTGGATAGATTTTAGTTGGGATAGTCGTTCAACATTCTACAAGAACAACTTACCATGGAGTATGATTTCTCTGAAATAATTTTTGTTGAGTGGATAGATTTTAGTTGGGGTAGTCGTTCAACATTCTACAAGAACAACTTACCATGGAGTATGATTTCTCTGAAACCATGATAGATGTCAAATCGATCCTGACCAAGGTGAGTCTGTGGTGTGAAATAATTTTTGTTGAGTGGATAGATTTTAGTTGGGGTAGTCGTTCAACATTCTACAAGAACAACTTACCATGGAGTATGATTTCTCTGAAATAATTTTTGTTGAGTGGATAGATTTTAGTTGGGGTAGTCGTTCAACATTCTACAAGAACAACTTACCATGGAGTATGATTTCTCTGAAACCATGATAGATTTCAAATCGATCCTGACCAAGATGAGTCTGTGGTGTGAAATAATTTTTGTTGAGTGGATAGATTTTATTTGGGGTAGTCGTTCAACATTCTACAAGAACAACGAACCATGGAGTATGATTTCTCTGAAATAATTTTTGTTGAGTGGATAGATTTTAGTTGGGGTAGTCGTTCAACATTCTACAAGAACAACTTACCATGGAGTATGATTTCTCTGAAATAATTTTTGTTGAGTGGATAGATTTTAGTTGGGATAGTCGTTCAACATTCTACAAGAACAACTTACCATGTAGTATGATTTCTCTGAAACCATGATAGATGTCAAATCGATCCTGACCAAGATGAGTCTGTGGTGTGAAATAATTTTTGTTGAGTGGATAGATTTTAGTTGGGGTAGTCGTTCAACATTCTACAAGAACAACTTACCATGGAGTATGATTTCTCTGAAATAATTTTTGTTGAGTGGATAGATTTTAGTTTTGATAGTCGTTCAACATTCTACAAGAACAACTTACCATGGAGTATGATTTCTCTGAAACCATGATAGATTTCAAATCGATCCTGACCAAGATGAGTCTGTGGTGTGAAATAATTTTTGTTGAGTGGATAGATTTTAGTTGGGGTAGTCGTTCAACATTCTACAAGAACAACTTACCATGGAGTATGATTTCTCTGAAACCATGATAGATGTCAAATCGATCCTGACCAAGATGAGTCTGTGGTGTGAAATAATTTTTGTTGAGTGGATAGATTTTAGTTGGGGTAGTCGTTCAACATTCTACAAGAACAACTTACCATGGAGTATGATTTCTCTGAAACCATGATAGATTTCAAATCGATCCTGACCAAGATGAGTCTGTGGTGTGAAATAATTTTTGTTGAGTGGATAGATTTTAGTTGGGATAGTCGTTCAACATTCTACAAGAACAACTTACCATGGAGTATGATTTCTCTGAAATAATTTTTGTTGAGTGGATAGATTTTAGTTGGGGTAGTCGTTCAACATTCTACAAGAACAACTTACCATGGAGTATGATTTCTCTGAAACCATGATAGATGTCAAATCGATCCTGACCAAGATGAGTCTGTGGTGTGAAATAATTTTTGTTGAGTGGATAGATTTTAGTTGGGGTAGTCGTTCAACATTCTACAAGAACAACGAACCATGGAGTATGATTTCTCTGAAACCATGATAGATTTCAAATCGATCCTGACCAAGATGAGTCTGTGGTGTGAAATAATTTTTGTTGAGTGGATAGATTTTAGTTGGGGTAGTCGTTCAACATTCTACAAGAACAACTTACCATGGAGTATGATTTCTCTGAAACCATGATAGATTTCAAATCGATCCTGACGAAGATGAGTCTGTGGTGTGAAATAATTTTTGTTGAGTGGATAGATTTTAGTTGGGATAATCGTTCAACATTCCACAAGAACAACTTACCATGGAGTATGATTTCTCTGAAATAATTTTTGTTGAGTGGATAGATTTTAGTTGGGGTAGTCGTTCAACATTCTACAAGAACAACTTACCATGGAGTATGATTTCTCTGAAACCATGATAGATGTCAAATCGATCCTGACCAAGATGAGTCTGTGGTGTGAAATAATTTTTGTTGAGTGGATAGATTTTAGTTGGGGTAGTCGTTCAATATTCTACAAGAACAACTTACCATGGAGTATGATTTCTCTGAAACCATGATAGATTTCAAATCGATCCTGACCAAGATGAGTCTGTGGTGTGAAATAATTTTTGTTGAGTGGATAGATTTTAGTTGGGGTAGTCGTTCAACATTCTACAAGAACAACTTACCATGGAGTATGTTTTCTCTGAAATAATTTTTGTTGAGTGGATAGATTTTAGTTGGGATAGTCGTTCAACATTCTACAAGAACAACTTACCATGGAGTATGATTTCTCTGAAACCATGATAGATGTCAAATCGATCCTGACCAAGATGAGTCTGTGGTGTGAAATAATTTTTGTTGAGTGGATAGATTTTAGTTGGGGTAGTCGTTCAACATTCTACAAGAACAACTTACCATGGAGTATGATTTCTCTGAAACCATGATAGATTTCAAATCGATCCTGACCAAGATGAGTCTGTGGTGTGAAATAATTTTTGTTGAGTGGATAGATTTTAGTTGGGGTAGTCGTTCAACATTCTACAAGAACAACTTACCATGGAGTATGATTTCTCTGAAACCATGATAGATTTCAAATCGATCCTGACCAAGATGAGTCTGTGGTGTGAAATAATTTTTGTTGAGTGGATAGATTTTAGTTGGGGTAGTCGTTCAACATTCTACAAGAACAACGAACCATGGAGTATGATTTCTCTGAAATAATTTTTGTTGAGTGGATAGATTTTAGTTGGGGTAGTCGTTCAACATTCTACAAGAACAACTTACCATGGAGTATGATTTCTCTGAAATAATTTTTGTTGAGTGGATAGATTTTAGTTGGGATAGTCGTTCAACATTCTACAAGAACAACTTACCATGGAGTATGATTTCTCTGAAACCATGATAGATTTCAAATCGATCCTGACCAAGATGAGTCTGTGGTGTGAAATAATTTTTGTTGAGTGGATAGATTTTAGTTGGGGTAGTCGTTCAACATTCTACAAGAACAACGAACCATGGAGTATGATTTCCCTGAAATAATTTTTGTTGAGTGGATAGATTTTAGTTGGGGTAGTCGTTCAACATTCTACAAGAACAACTTACCATGGAGTATGATTTCTCTGAAATAATTTTTGTTGAGTGGATAGATTTTAGTTGGGATAGTCGTTCAACATTCTACAAGAACAACTTACCATGGAGTATGATTTCTCTGAAACCATGATAGATTTCAAATCGATCCTGACCAAGATGAGTCTGTGGTGTGAAATAATTTTTGTTGAGTGGATAGATTTTAGTTGGGATAGTCGTTCAACATTCTACAAGAACAACGAACCATGGAGTATGATTTCAGTGAAATAATTTTTGTTGAGTGGATAGATTTTAGTTGGGATAGTCGTTCAACATTCTACAAGAACAACTTACCATGGAGTATGATTTCTCTGAAACCATGATAGATTTCAAATCGATCCTGACCAAGATGAGTCTGTGGTGTGAAGTAATTTTTGTTGAGTGGATAGATTTTAGTTGGGGTAGTCGTTCAACATTCTACAAGAACAACGAACCATGGAGTATGATTTCTCTGAAACCATGATAGATTTCAAATCGATCCTGACCAAGATGAGTCTGTGGTGTGAAATAATTTTTGTTGAGTGGATAGATTTTAGTTGGGGTAGTCGTTCAACATTCTACAAGAACAACTTACCATGGAGTATGATTTCTCTGAAATAATTTTTGTTGAGTGGATAGATTTTAGTTGGGGTAGTCGTTCAACATTCTACAAGAACAACTTACCATGGAGTATGATTTCTCTGAAACCATGATAGATGTCAAATCGATCCTGACCAAGATGAGTCTGTGGTGTGAAATAATTTTTGTTGAGTGGATAGATTTTAGTTGGGGTAGTCGTTCAACATTCTACAAGAACAACTTACCATGGAGCATGATTTCTCTGAAATAATTTTTGTTGAGTGGATAGATTTTAGTTGGGATAGTCGTTCAACATTCTACAAGAACAACTTACCATGGAGTATGATTTCTCTGAAACCATGATAGATGTCAAATCGATCCTGACCAAGATGAGTCTGTGGTGTGAAATAATTTTTGTTGAGTGGATAGATTTTAGTTGGGGTAGTCGTTCAACATTCTACAAGAACAACTTACCATGGAGTATGATTTCTCTGAAATAATTTTTGTTGAGTGGATAGATTTTAGTTGGGGTAGTCGTTCAACATTCTACAAGAACAACTTACCATGGAGTATGATTTCTCTGAAATAATTTTTGTTGAGTGGATAGATTTTAGTTGGGGTAGTCGTTCAACATTCTACAAGAACAACTTACCATGGAGTATGATTTCTCTGAAACCATGATAGATTTCAAATCGATCCTGACCAAGATGAGTCTGTGGTGTGAAATAATTTTTGATGAGTGGATAGATTTTAGTTGGGATAGTCGTTCAACATTCTACAAGAACAACGAACCATGGAGTATGATTTCCCTGAAATAATTTTTGTTGAGTGGATAGATTTTAGTTGGGGTAGTCGTTCAACATTCTACAAGAACAACTTACCATGGAGTATGATTTCTCTGAAATAATTTTTGTTGAGTGGATAGATTTTAGTTGGGATAGTCGTTCAACATTCTACAAGAACAACTTACCATGGAGTATGATTTCTCTGAAACCATGATAGATTTCAAATCGATCCTGACCAAGATGAGTCTGTGGTGTGAAATAATTTTTGTTGAGTGGATAGATTTTAGTTGGGGTAGTCGTTCAACATTCTACAAGAACAACGAACCATGGAGTATGATTTCTCTGAAACCATGATAGATTTCAAATCGATCCTGACCAAGATGAGTCTGTGGTGTGAAATAATTTTTGTTGAGTGGATAGATTTTAGTTGGGGTAGTCGTTCAACATTCTACAAGAACAACTTACCATGGAGTATGATTTCTCTGAAATAATTTTTGTTGAGTGGATAGATTTTAGTTGGGGTAGTCGTTCAACATTCTACAAGAACAACTTACCATGGAGTATGATTTCTCTGAAACCATGATAGATGTCAAATCGATCCTGACCAAGATGAGTCTGTGGTGTGAAATAATTTTTGTTGAGTGGATAGATTTTAGTTGGGGTAGTCGTTCAACATTCTACAAGAACAACTTACCATGGAGTATGATTTCTCTGAAATAATTTTTGTTGAGTGGATAGATTTTAGTTGGGATAGTCGTTCAACATTCTACAAGAACAACTTACCATGGAGTATGATTTCTCTGAAACCATGATAGATGTCAAATCGATCCTGACCAAGATGAGTCTGTGGTGTGAAATAATTTTTGTTGAGTGGATAGATTTTAGTTGGGGTAGTCGTTCAACATTCTACAAGAACAACTTACCATGGAGTATGATTTCTCTGAAATAATTTTTGTTGAGTGGATAGATTTTAGTTGGGGTAGTCGTTCAACATTCTACAAGAACAACTTACCATGGAGTATGATTTCTCTGAAATAATTTTTGTTGAGTGGATAGATTTTAGTTGGGATAGTCGTTCAACATTCTACAAGAACAACTTACCATGGAGTATGATTTCTCTGAAACCATGATAGATTTCAAATCGATCCTGACCAAGATGAGTCTGTGGTGTGAAATAATTTTTGTTGAGTGGATAGATTTTAGTTGGGGTAGTCGTTCAACATTCTACAAGAACAACGAACCATGGAGTATGATTTCTCTGAAACCATGATAGATTTCAAATCGATCCTGACCAAGATGAGTCTGTGGTGTGAAATAATTTTTGTTGAGTGGATAGATTTTAGTTGGGGTAGTCGTTCAACATTCTACAAGAACAACTTACCATGGAGTATGATTTCTCTGAAATAATTTTTGTTGAGTGGATAGATTTTAGTTGGGGTAGTCGTTCAACATTCTACAAGAACAACTTACCATGGAGTATGATTTCTCTGAAACCATGATAGATGTCAAATCGATCCTGACCAAGATGAGTCTGTGGTGTGAAATAATTTTTGTTGAGTGGATAGATTTTAGTTGGGGTAGTCGTTCAACATTCTACAAGAACAACTTACCATGGAGTATGATTTCTCTGAAATAATTTTTGTTGAGTGGATAGATTTTAGTTGGGATAGTCGTTCAACATTCTACAAGAACAACTTACCATGGAGTATGATTTCTCTGAAACCATGATAGATGTCAAATCGATCCTGACCAAGATGAGTCTGTGGTGTGAAATAATTTTTGTTGAGTGGATAGATTTTAGTTGGGGTAGTCGTTCAACATTCTACAAGAACAACTTACCATGGAGTATGATTTCTCTGAAATAATTTTTGTTGAGTGGATAGATTTTAGTTGGGGTAGTCGTTCAACATTCTACAAGAACAACTTACCATGGAGTATGATTTCTCTGAAATAATTTTTGTTGAGTGGATAGATTTTAGTTGGGGTAGTCGTTCAACATTCTACAAGAACAACTTACCATGGAGTATGATTTCTCTGAAACCATGATAGATTTCAAATCGATCCTGACCAAGATGAGTCTGTGGTGTGAAATAATTTTTGTTGAGTGGATAGATTTTAGTTGGGGTAGTCGTTCAACATTCTACAAGAACAACGAACCATGGAGTATGATTTCTCTGAAATAATTTTTGTTGAGTGGATAGATTTTAGTTGGGGTAGTCGTTCAACATTCTACAAGAACAACTTACCATGGAGTATGATTTCTCTGAAATAATTTTTGTTGAGTGGATAGATTTTAGTTGGGATAGTCGTTCAACATTCTACAAGAACAACTTACCATGGAGTATGATTTCTCTGAAACCATGATAGATGTCAAATCGATCCTGACCAAGATGAGTCTGTGGTGTGAAATAATTTTTGTTGAGTGGATAGATTTTAGTTGGGGTAGTCGTTCAACATTCTACAAGAACAACTTACCATGGAGTATGATTTCTCTGAAATAATTTTTGTTGAGTGGATAGATTTTAGTTGGGATAGTCGTTCAACATTCTACAAGAACAACTTACCATGGAGTATGATTTCTCTGAAATAATTTTTGTTGAGTGGATAGATTTTAGTTGGGATAGTCGTTCAACATTCTACAAGAACAACTTACCATGGAGTATGATTTCTCTGAAATAATTTTTGTTGAGTGGATAGATTTTAGTTGGGGTAGTCGTTCAACATTCTACAAGAACAACTTACCATGGAGTATGATTTCTCTGAAATAATTTTTGTTGAGTGGATAGATTTTAGTTGGGATAGTCGTTCAACATTCTACAAGAACAACTTACCATGGAGTATGATTTCTCTGAAACCATGATAGATTTCAAATCGATCCTGACCAAGATGAGTCTGTGGTGTGAAATAATTTTTGTTGAGTGGATAGATTTTAGTTGGGGTAGTCGTTCAACATTCTACAAGAACAACGAACCATGGAGTATGATTTCTCTGAAACCATGATAGATTTCAAATCGATCCTGACCAAGATGAGTCTGTGGTGTGAAATAATTTTTGTTGAGTGGATAGATTTTAGTTGGGGTAGTCGTTCAACATTCTACAAGAACAACTTACCATGGAGTATGATTTCTCTGAAATAATTTTTGTTGAGTGGATAGATTTTAGTTGGGGTAGTCGTTCAACATTCTACAAGAACAACTTACCATGGAGTATGATTTCTCTGAAACCATGATAGATGTCAAATCGATCCTGACCAAGATGAGTCTGTGGTGTGAAATAATTTTTGTTGAGTGGATAGATTTTAGTTGGGGTAGTCGTTCAACATTCTACAAGAACAACTTACCATGGAGTATGATTTCTCTGAAATAATTTTTGTTGAGTGGATAGATTTTAGTTGGGATAGTCGTTCAACATTCTACAAGAACAACTTACCATGGAGTATGATTTCTCTGAAACCATGATAGATTTCAAATCGATCCTGACCAAGATGAGTCTGTGGTGTGAAATAATTTTTGTTGAGTGGATAGATTTTAGTTGGGGTAGTCGTTCAACATTCTACAAGAACAACGAACCATGGAGTATGATTTCTCTGAAACCATGATAGATTTCAAATCGATCCTGACCAAGATGAGTCTGTGGTGTGAAATAATTTTTGTTGAGTGGATAGATTTTAGTTGGGGTAGTCGTTCAACATTCTACAAGAACAACTTACCATGGAGTATGATTTCTCTGAAATAATTTTTGTTGAGTGGATAGATTTTAGTTGGGGTAGTCGTTCAACATTCTACAAGAACAACTTACCATGGAGTATGATTTCTCTGAAACCATGATAGATGTCAAATCGATCCTGACCAAGATGAGTCTGTGGTGTGAAATAATTTTTGTTGAGTGGATAGATTTTAGTTGGGGTAGTCGTTCAACATTCTACAAGAACAACTTACCATGGAGTATGATTTCTCTGAAATAATTTTTGTTGAGTGGATAGATTTTAGTTGGGATAGCCGTTCAACATTCTACAAGAACAACTTACCATGGAGTATGATTTCTCTGAAACCATGATAGATGTCAAATCGATCCTGACCAAGATGAGTCTGTGGTGTGAAATAATTTTTGTTGAGTGGATAGATTTTAGTTGGGGTAGTCGTTCAACATTCTACAAGAACAACTTACCATGGAGTATGATTTCTCTGAAATAATTTTTGTTGAGTGGATAGATTTTAGTTGGGGTAGTCGTTCAACATTCTACAAGAACAACTTACCATGGAGTATGATTTCTCTGAAATAATTTTTGTTGAGTGGATAGATTTTAGTTGGGGTAGTCGTTCAACATTCTACAAGAACAACTTACCATGGAGTATGATTTCTCTGAAACCATGATAGATTTCAAATCGATCCTGACCAAGATGAGTCTGTGGTGTGAAATAATTTTTGTTGAGTGGATAGATTTTAGTTGGGGTAGTCGTTCAACATTCTACAAGAACAACGAACCATGGAGTATGATTTCTCTGAAATAATTTTTGTTGAGTGGATAGATTTTAGTTGGGGTAGTCGTTCAACATTCTACAAGAACAACTTACCATGGAGTATGATTTCTCTGAAATAATTTTTGTTGAGTGGATAGATTTTAGTTGGGATAGTCGTTCAACATTCTACAAGAACAACTTACCATGGAGTATGATTTCTCTGAAACCATGATAGATGTCAAATCGATCCTGACCAAGAGGAGTCTGTGGTGTGAAATAATTTTTGTTGAGTGGATAGATTTTAGTTGGGGTAGTCGTTCAACATTCTACAAGAACAACTTACCATGGAGTATGATTTCTCTGAAATAATTTTTGTTGAGTGGATAGATTTTAGTTGGGATAGTCGTTCAACATTCTACAAGAACAACTTACCATGGAGTATGATTTCTCTGAAACCATGATAGATTTCAAATCGATCCTGACCAAGATGAGTCTGTGGTGTGAAATAATTTTTGTTGAGTGGATAGATTTTAGTTGGGGTAGTCGTTCAACATTCTACAAGAACAACGAACCATGGAGTATGATTTCTCTGAAACCATGATAGATGTCAAATCGATCCTGACCAAGATGAGTCTGTGGTGTGAAATAATTTTTGTTGAGTGGATAGATTTTAGTTGGGGTAGTCGTTCAACATTCTACAAGAACAACTTACCATGGAGTATGATTTCTCTGAAATAATTTTTGTTGAGTGGATAGATTTTAGTTGGGATAGTCGTTCAACATTCTACAAGAACAACTTACCATGGAGTATGATTTCTCTGAAACCATGATAGATTTCAAATCGATCCTGACCAAGATGAGTCTGTGGTGTGAAATAATTTTTGTTGAGTGGATAGATTTTAGTTGGGGTAGTCGTTCAACATTCTACAAGAACAACTTACCATGGAGTATGATTTCTCTGAAATAATTTTTGTTGAGTGGATAGATTTTAGTTGGGATAGTCGTTCAACATTCTACAAGAACAACTTACCATGGAGTATGATTTCTCTGAAATAATTTTTGTTGAGTGGATAGATTTTAGTTGGGGTAGTCGTTCAACATTCTACAAGAACAACTTACCATGGAGTATGATTTCTCTGAAATAATTTTTGTTGAGTGGATAGATTTTAGTTGGGGTAGTCGTTCAACATTCTACAAGAACAACTTACCATGGAGTATGATTTCTCTGAAACCATGATAGATGTCAAATCGATCCTGACCAAGATGAGTCTGTGGTGTGAAATAATTTTTGTTGAGTGGATAGATTTTAGTTGGGGTAGTCGTTCAACATTCTACAAGAACAACTTACCATGGAGTATGATTTCTCTGAAACCATGATAGATTTCAAATCGATCCTGACCAAGATGAGTCTGTGGTGTGAAATAATTTTTGTTGAGTGGATAGATTTTAGTTGGGATAGTCGTTCAACATTCTACAAGAACAACTTACCATGGAGTATGATTTCTCTGAAATAATTTTTGTTGAGTGGATAGATTTTAGTTGGGGTAGTCGTTCAACATTCTACAAGAACAACTTACCATGGAGTATGATTTCTCTGAAACCATGATAGATGTCAAATCGATCCTGACCAAGATGAGTCTGTGGTGTGAAATAATTTTTGTTGAGTGGATAGATTTTAGTTGGGGTAGTCGTTCAACATTCTACAAGAACAACGAACCATGGAGTATGATTTCTCTGAAATAATTTTTGTTGAGTGGATAGATTTTAGTTGGGGTAGTCGTTCAACATTCTACAAGAACAACTTACCATGGAGTATGATTTCTCTGAAATAATTTTTGTTGAGTGGATAGATTTTAGTTGGGATAGTCGTTCAACATTCTACAAGAACAACTTACCATGGAGTATGATTTCTCTGAAACCATGATAGATGTCAAATCGATCCTGACCAAGATGAGTCTGTGGTGTGAAATAATTTTTGTTGAGTGGATAGATTTTAGTTGGGGTAGTCGTTCAACATTCTACAAGAACAACTTACCATGGAGTATGATTTCTCTGAAACCATGATAGATTTCAAATCGATCCTGACCAAGATGAGTCTGTGGTGTGAAATAATTTTTGTTGAGTGGATAGATTTTAGTTGGGGTAGTCGTTCAACATTCTACAAGAACAACTTACCATGGAGTATAATTTCTCTGAAACCATGATAGATTTCAAATCGATCCTGACCAAGATGAGTCTGTGGTGTGAAATAATTTTTGTTGAGTGGATAGATTTTAGTTGGGGTAGTCGTTCAACATTCTACAAGAACAACTTACCATGGAGTATGATTTCTCTGAAACCATGATAGATTTCAAATCGATCCTGACCAAGATGAGTCTGTGGTGTGAAATAATTTTTGTTGAGTGGATAGATTTTAGTTGGGGTAGTCGTTCAACATTCTACAAGAACAACTTACCATGGAGTATGATTTCTCTGAAATAATTTTTGTTGAGTGGATAGATTTTAGTTGGGATAGTCGTTCAACATTCTACAAGAACAACTTACCATGGAGTATGATTTCTCTGAAACCATGATAGATGTCAAATCGATCCTGACCAAGATGAGTCTGTGGTGTGAAATAATTTTTGTTGAGTGGATAGATTTTAGTTGGGGTAGTCGTTCAACATTCTACAAGAACAACTTACCATGGAGTATGATTTCTCTGAAATAATTTTTGTTGAGTGGATAGATTTTAGTTGGGGTAGTCGTTCAACATTCTACAAGAACAACTTACCATGGAGTATGATTTCTCTGAAACCATGATAGATGTCAAATCGATCCTGACCAAGATGAGTCTGTGGTGTGAAATAATTTTTGTTGAGTGGATAGATTTTAGTTGGGGTAGTCGTTCAACATTCTACAAGAACAACTTACCATGGAGTATGATTTCTCTGAAATAATTTTTGTTGAGTGGATAGATTTTAGTTGGGATAGTTGTTCAACATTCTACAAGAACAACTTACCATGGAGTATGATTTCTCTGAAACCATGATAGATTTCAAATCGATCCTGACCAAGATGAGTCTGTGGTGTGAAATAATTTTTGTTGAGTGGATAGATTTTAGTTGGGGTAGTCGTTCAACATTCTACAAGAACAACTTACCATGGAGTATGATTTCTCTGAAACCATGATAGATTTCAAATCGATCCTGACCAAGATGAGTCTGTGGTGTGAAATAATTTTTGTTGAGTGGATAGATTTTAGTTGGGGTAGTCGTTCAACATTCTACAAGAACAACTTACCATGGAGTATGATTTCTCTGAAATAATTTTTGTTGAGTGGATAGATTTTAGTTGGGGTAGTCGTTCAACATTCTACAAGAACAACTTACCATGGAGTATGATTTCTCTGAAACCATGATAGATGTCAAATCGATCCTGACCAAGATGAGTCTGTGGTGTGAAATAATTTTTGTTGAGTGGATAGATTTTAGTTGGGGTAGTCGTTCAACATTCTACAAGAACAACTTACCATGGAGTATGATTTCTCTGAAACCATGATAGATTTCAAATCGATCCTGACCAAGATGAGTCTGTGGTGTGAAATAATTTTTGTTGAGTGGATAGATTTTAGTTGGGGTAGTCGTTCAACATTCTACAAGAACAACTTACCATGGAGTATGATTTCTCTGAAATAATTTTTGTTGAGTGGATAGATTTTAGTTGGGGTAGTCGTTCAACATTCTACAAGAACAACTTACCATGGAGTATGATTTCTCTGAAACCATGATAGATGTCAAATCGATCCTGACCAAGATGAGTCTGTGGTGTGAAATAATTTTTGTTGAGTGGATAGATTTTAGTTGGGGTAGTCGTTCAACATTCTACAAGAACAACTTACCATGGAGTATGATTTCTCTGAAATAATTTTTGTTGAGTGGATAGATTTTAGTTGGGGTAGTCGTTCAACATTCTACAAGAACAACTTACCATGGAGTATGATTTCTCTGAAACCATGATAGATTTCAAATCGATCCTGACCAAGATGAGTCTGTGGTGTGAAATAATTTTTGTTGAGTGGATAGATTTTAGTTGGGGTAGTCGTTCAACATTCTACAAGAACAACGAACCATGGAGTATGATTTCTCTGAAATAATTTTTGTTGAGTGGATAGATTTTAGTTGGGGTAGTCGTTCAACATTCTACAAGAACAACTTACCATGGAGTATGATTTCTCTGAAATAATTTTTGTTGAGTGGATAGATTTTAGTTGGGATAGTCGTTCAACATTCTACAAGAACAACTTACCATGGAGTATGATTTCTCTGAAACCATGATAGATGTCAAATCGATCCTGACCAAGATGAGTCTGTGGTGTGAAATAATTTTTGTTGAGTGGATAGATTTTAGTTGGGGTAGTCGTTCAACATTCTACAAGAACAACTTACCATGGAGTATGATTTCTCTGAAATAATTTTTGTTGAGTGGATAGATTTTAGTTGGGGTAGTCGTTCAACATTCTACAAGAACAACTTACCATGGAGTATGATTTCTCTGAAACCATGATAGATTTCAAATCGATCCTGACCAAGATGAGTCTGTGGTGTGAAATAATTTTTGTTGAGTGGATAGATTTTAGTTGGGATAGTCGTTCAACATTCTACAAGAACAACTTACCATGGAGTATGATTTCTCTGAAATAATTTTTGTTGAGTGGATAGATTTTAGTTGGGATAGTCGTTCAACATTCTACAAGAACAACTTACCATGGAGTATGATTTCTCTGAAATAATTTTTGTTGAGTGGATAGATTTTAGTTGGGGTAGTCGTTCAACATTCTACAAGAACAACTTACCATGGAGTATGATTTCTCTGAAACCATGATAGATGTCAAATCGATCCTGACCAAGATGAGTCTGTGGTGTGAAATAATTTTTGTTGAGTGGATAGATTTTAGTTGGGGTAGTCGTTCAACATTCTACAAGAACAACTTACCATGGAGTATGATTTCTCTGAAATAATTTTTGTTGAGTGGATAGATTTTAGTTGGGGTAGTCGTTCAACATTCTACAAGAACAACTTACCATGGAGTATGATTTCTCTGAAACCATGATAGATTTCAAATCGATCCTGACCAAGATGAGTCTGTGGTGTGAAATAATTTTTGTTGAGTGGATAGATTTTAGTTGGGGTAGTCGTTCAACATTCTACAAGAACAACTTACCATGGAGTATGATTTCTCTGAAATAATTTTTGTTGAGTGGATAGATTTTAGTTGGGATAGTCGTTCAACATTCTACAAGAACAACTTACCATGGAGTATGATTTCTCTGTAACCATGATAGATGTCAAATCGATCCTGACCAAGATGAGTCTGTGGTGTGAAATAATTTTTGTTGAGTGGATAGATTTTAGTTGGGGTAGTCGTTCAACATTCTACAAGAACAACTTACCATGGAGTATGATTTCTCTGAAACCATGATAGATTTCAAATCGATCCTGACCAAGATGAGTCTGTGGTGTGAAATAATTTTTGTTGAGTGGATAGATTTTAGTTGGGGTAGTCGTTCAACATTCTACAAGAACAACTTACCATGGAGTATGATTTCTCTGAAACCATGATAGATTTCAAATCGATCCTGACCAAGATGAGTCTGTGGTGTGAAATAATTTTTGTTGAGTGGATAGATTTTAGTTGGGGTAGTCGTTCAACATTCTACAAGAACAACGAACCATGGAGTATGATTTCTCTGAAATAATTTTTGTTGAGTGGATAGATTTTAGTTGGGGTAGTCGTTCAACATTCTACAAGAACAACTTACGATGGAGTATGATTTCTCTGAAATAATTTTTGTTGAGTGGATAGATTTTAGTTGGGGTAGTCGTTCAACATTCTACAAGAACAACTTACCATGGAGTATGATTTCTCTGAAACCATGATAGATGTCAAATCGATCCTGACCAAGATGAGTCTGTGGTGTGAAATAATTTTTGTTGAGTGGATAGATTTTAGTTGGGGTAGTCGTTCAACATTCTACAAGAACAACTTACCATGGAGTATGATTTCTCTGAAATAATTTTTGTTGAGTGGATAGATTTTAGTTGGGATAGTCGTTCAACATTCTACAAGAACAACTTACCATGGAGTATGATTTCTCTGAAACCATGATAGATGTCAAATCGATCCTGACCAAGATGAGTCTGTGGTGTGAAATAATTTTTGTTGAGTGGATAGATTTTAGTTGGGGTAGTCGTTCAACATTCTACAAGAACAACTTACCATGGAGTATGATTTCTCTGAAATAATTTTTGTTGAGTGGATAGATTTTAGTTGGGATAGTCGTTCAACATTCTACAAGAACAACTTACCATGGAGTATGATTTCTCTGAAATAATTTTTGTTGAGTGGATAGATTTTAGTTGGGGTAGTCGTTCAACATTCTACAAGAACAACTTACCATGGAGTATGATTTCTCTGAAACCATGATAGATTTCAAATCGATCCTGACCAAGATGAGTCTGTGGTGTGAAATAATTTTTGTTGAGTGGATAGATTTTAGTTGGGGTAGTCGTTCAACATTCTACAAGAACAACTTACCATGGAGTATGATTTCTCTGAAACCATGATAGATTTCAAATCGATCCTGACCAAGATGAGTCTGTGGTGTGAAATAATTTTTGTTGAGTGGATAGATTTTAGTTGGGGAAGTCGTTCAACATTCTACAAGAACAACTTACCATGGAGTATGATTTCTCTGAAATAATTTTTGTTGAGTGGATAGATTTTAGTTGGGGTAGTCGTTCAACATTCTACAAGAACAACTTACCATGGAGTATGATTTCTCTGAAACCATGATAGATTTCAAATCGATCCTGACCAAGATGAGTCTGTGGTGTGAAATAATTTTTGTTGAGTGGATAGATTTTAGTTGGGGTAGTCGTTCAACATTCTACAAGAACAACTTACCATGGAGTATGATTTCTCTGAAACCATGATAGATTTCAAATCGATCCTGACCAAGATGAGTCTGTGGTGTGAAATAATTTTTGTTGAGTGGATAGATTTTAGTTGGGGTAGTCGCTCAACATTCTACAAGAACAACGAACCATGGAGTATGATTTCTCTGAAATAATTTTTGTTGAGTGGATAGATTTTAGTTGGGGTAGTCGTTCAACATTCTACAAGAACAACTTACCATGGAGTATGATTTCTCTGAAATAATTTTTGTTGAGTGGATAGATTTTAGTTGGGATAGTCGTTCAACATTCTACAAGAACAACTTACCATGGAGTATGATTTCTCTGAAACCATGATAGATGTCAAATCGATCCTGACCAAGATGAGTCTGTGGTGTGAAATAATTTTTGTTGAGTGGATAGATTTTAGTTGGGGTAGTCGCTCAACATTCTACAAGAACAACGAACCATGGAGTATGATTTCTCTGAAATAATTTTTGTTGAGTGGATAGATTTTAGTTGGGGTAGTCGTTCAACATTCTACAAGAACAACTTACCATGGAGTATGATTTCTCTGAAATAATTTTTGTTGAGTGGATAGATTTTAGTTGGGATAGTCGTTCAACATTCTACAAGAACAACTTACCATGGAGTATGATTTCTCTGAAACCATGATAGATGTCAAATCGATCCTGACCAAGATGAGTCTGTGGTGTGAAATAATTTTTGTTGAGTGGATAGATTTTAGTTGGGGTAGTCGTTCAACATTCTACAAGAACAACTTACCATGGAGTATGATTTCTCTGAAATAATTTTTGTTGAGTGGATAGATTTTAGTTGGGGTAGTCGTTCAACATTCTACAAGAACAACTTACCATGGAGTATGATTTCTCTGAAACCATGATAGATTTCAAATCGATCCTGACCAAGATGAGTCTGTGGTGTGAAATAATTTTTGTTGAGTGGATAGATTTTAGTTGGGATAGTCGTTCAACATTCTACAAGATCAACTTACCATGGAGTATGATTTCTCTGAAATAATTTTTGTTGAGTGGATAGATTTTAGTTGGGGTAGTCGTTCAACATTCTACAAGAACAACTTACCATGGAGTATGATTTCTCTGAAACCATGATAGATGTCAAATCGATCCTGACCAAGATGAGTCTGTGGTGTGAAATAATTTTTGTTGAGTGGATAGATTTTAGTTGGGGTAGTCGTTCAACATTCTACAAGAACAACTTACCATGGAGTATGATTTCTCTGAAATAATTTTTGTTGAGTGGATAGATTTTAGTTGGGGTAGTCGTTCAACATTCTACAAGAACAACTTACCATGGAGTATGATTTCTCTGAAAAAATGATAGATTTCAAATCGATCCTGACCAAGATGAGTCTGTGGTGTGAAATAATTTTTGTTGAGTGGATAGATTTTAGTTGGGGTAGTCGTTCAACATTCTACAAGAACAACTTACCATGGAGTATGATTTCTCTGAAACCATGATAGATTTCAAATCGATCCTGACCAAGATGAGTCTGTGGTGTGAAATAATTTTTGTTGAGTGGATAGATTTTAGTTGGGGAAGTCGTTCAACATTCTACAAGAACAACTTACCATGGAGTATGATTTCTCTGAAATAATTTTTGTTGAGTGGATAGATTTTAGTTGGGGTAGTCGTTCAACATTCTACAAGAACAACTTACCATGGAGTATGATTTCTCTGAAACCATGATAGATTTCAAATCGATCCTGACCAAGATGAGTCTGTGGTGTGAAATAATTTTTGTTGAGTGGATAGATTTTAGTTGGGGTAGTCGTTCAACATTCTACAAGAACAACTTACCATGGAGTATGATTTCTCTGAAACCATGATAGATTTCAAATCGATCCTGACCAAGAAGAGTCTGTGGTGTGAAATAATTTTTGTTGAGTGGATAGATTTTAGTTGGGGTAGTCGTTCAACATTCTACAAGAACAACGAACCATGGAGTATGATTTCTCTGAAATAATTTTTGTTGAGTGGATAGATTTTAGTTGGGATAGTCGTTCAACATTCTACAAGAACAACTTACCATGGAGTATGATTTCTCTGAAACCATGATAGATGTCAAATCGATCCTGACCAAGATGAGTCTGTGGTGTGAAATAATTTTTGTTGAGTGGATAGATTTTAGTTGGGGTAGTCGTTCAACATTCTACAAGAACAACTTACCATGGACTATGATTTCTCTGAAATAATTTTTGTTGAGTGGATAGATTTTAGTTGGGATAGTCGTTCAACATTCTACAAGAACAACTTACCATGGAGTATGATTTCTCTGAAACCATGATAGATGTCAAATCGATCCTGACCAAGATGAGTCTGTGGTGTGAAATAATTTTTGTTGAGTGGATAGATTTTAGTTGGGGTAGTCGTTCAACATTCTACAAGAACAACTTACCATGGAGTATGATTTCTCTGAAATAATTTTTGTTGAGTGGATAGATTTTAGTTGGGGTAGTCGTTCAACATTCTACAAGAACAACTTACCATGGAGTATGATTTCTCTGAAACCATGATAGATTTCAAATCGATCCTGACCAAGATGAGTCTGTGGTGTGAAATAATTTTTGTTGAGTGGATAGATTTTAGTTGGGATAGTCGTTCAACATTCTACAAGAACAACTTACCATGGAGTATGATTTCTCTGAAATAATTTTTGTTGAGTGGATAGATTTTAGTTTGGGTAGTCGTTCAACATTCTACAAGAACAACTTACCATGGAGTATGATTTCTCTGAAACCATGATAGATGTCAAATCGATCCTGACCAAGATGAGTCTGTGGTGTGAAATAATTTTTGTTGAGTGGATAGATTTTAGTTGGGGTAGTCGTTCAACATTCTACAAGAACAACTTACCATGGAGTATGATTTCTCTGAAATAATTTTTGTTGAGTGGATAGATTTTAGTTGGGGTAGTCGTTCAACATTCTACAAGAACAACTTACCATGGAGTATGATTTCTCTGAAACCATGATAGATGTCAAATCGATCCTGACCAAGATGAGTCTGTGGTGTGAAATAATTTTTGTTGAGTGGATAGATTTTAGTTGGGATAGTCGTTCAACATTCTACAAGAACAACTTACCATGGAGTATGATTTCTCTGAAATAATTTTTGTTGAGTGGATAGATTTTAGTTGGGGTAGTCGTTCAACATTCTACAAGAACAACTTACCATGGAGTATGATTTCTCTGAAACCATGATAGATGTCAAATCGATCCTGACCAAGATGAGTCTGTGGTGTGAAATAATTTTTGTTGAGTGGATAGATTTTAGTTGGGGTAGTCGTTCAACATTCTACAAGAACAACTTACCATGGAGTATGATTTCTCTGAAACCATGATAGATTTCAAATCGATCCTGACCAAGATGAGTCTATGGTGTGAAATAATTTTTGTTGAGTGGATAGATTTTAGTTGGGGTAGTCGTTCAACATTCTACAAGAACAACTTACCATGGAGTATGATTTCTCTGAAACCATGATAGATGTCAAATCGATCCTGACCAAGATGAGTCTGTGGTGTGAAATAATTTTTGTTGAGTGGATAGATTTTAGTTGGGGTAGTCGTTCAACATTCTACAAGAACAACTTACCATGGAGTATGATTTCTCTGAAATAATTTTTGTTGAGTGGATAGATTTTAGTTGGGGTAGTCGTTCAACATTCTACAAGAACAACTTACCATGGAGTATGATTTCTCTGAAACCATGATAGATTTCAAATCGATCCTGACCAAGATGAGTCTGTGGTGTGAAATAATTTTTGTTGAGTGGATAGATTTTAGTTGGGATAGTCGTTCAACATTCTACAAGAACAACTTACCATGGAGTATGATTTCTCTGAAATAATTTTTGTTGAGTGGATAGATTTTAGTTGGGGTAGTCGTTCAACATTCTACAAGAACAACTTACCATGGAGTATGATTTCTCTGAAACCATGATAGATGTCAAATCGATCCTGACCAAGATGAGTCTGTGGTGTGAAATAATTTTTGTTGAGTGGATAGATTTTAGTTGGGGTAGTCGTTCAACATTCTACAAGAACAACTTACCATGGATTATGATTTCTCTGAAATAATTTTTGTTGAGTGGATAGATTTTAGTTGGGGTAGTCGTTCAACATTCTACAAGAACAACTTACCATGGAGTATGATTTCTCTGAAACCATGATAGATTTCAAATCGATCCTGACCAAGATGAGTCTGTGGTGTGAAATAATTTTTGTTGAGTGGATAGATTTTAGTTGGGGTAGTCGTTCAACATTCTACAAGAACAACTTACCATGGAGTATGATTTCTCTGAAATAATTTTTGTTGAGTGGATAGATTTTAGTTGGGGTAGTCGTTCAACATTCTACAAGAACAACTTACCATGGAGTATGATTTCTCTGAAATAATTTTTGTTGAGTGGATAGATTTTAGTTGGGGTAGTCGTTCAACATTCTACAAGAACAACTTACCATGGAGTATGATTTCTCTGAAACCATGATAGATTTCAAATCGATCCTGACCAAGATGAGTCTGTGGTGTGAAATAATTTTTGTTGAGTGGATAGATTTTAGTTGGGGTAGTCGTTCAACATTCTACAAGAACAACTTACCATGGAGTATGATTTCTCTGAAATAATTTTTGTTGAGTGGATAGATTTTAGTTGGGGTAGTCGTTCAACATTCTACAAGAACAACTTACCATGGAGTATGATTTCTCTGAAATAATTTTTGTTGAGTGGATAGATTTTAGTTGGGATAGTCGTTCAACATTCTACAAGAACAACTTACCATGGAGTATGATTTCTCTGAAAATATGATAGATGTCAAATCGATCCTGACCAAGATGAGTCTGTGGTGTGAAATAATTTTTGTTGAGTGGATAGATTTTAGTTGGGGTAGTCGTTCAACATTCTACAAGAACAACTTACCATGGAGTATGATTTCTCTGAAACCATGATAGATGTCAAATCGATCTTGACCAAGATGAGTCTGTGGTGTGAAATAATTTTTGTTGAGTGGATAGATTTTAGTTGGGGTAGTCGTTCAATATTCTACAAGAACAACTTACCATGGAGTATGATTTCTCTGAAATAATTTTTGTTGAGTGGATAGATTTTAGTTGGGGTAGTCGTTCAACATTCTACAAGAACAACTTACCATGGAGTATGATTTCTCTGAAATAATTTTTGTTGAGTGGATAGATTTTAGTTGGGGTAGTCGTTCAACATTCTACAAGAACAACTTACCATGGAGTATGATTTCTCTGAAATAATTTTTGTTGAGTGGATAGATTTTAGTTGGGGTAGTCGTTCAACATTCTACAAGAACAACTTACCATGGAGTATGATTTCTCTGAAACCATGATAGATTTCAAATCGATCCTGACCAAGATGAGTCTGTGGTGTGAAATAATTTTTGTTGAGTGGATAGATTTTAGTTGGGGTAGTCGTTCAACATTCTACAAGAACAACTTACCATGGAGTATGATTTCTCTGAAACCATGATAGATTTCAAATCGTTCCTGACCAAGATGAGTCTGTGGTGTGAAATAATTTTTGTTGAGTGGATAGATTTTAGTTGGGGTAGTCGTTCAACATTCTACAAGAACAACTTACCATGGAGTATGATTTCTCTGAAATAATTTTTGTTGAGTGGATAGATTTTAGTTGGGGTAGTCGTTCAACATTCTACAAGAACAACTTACCATGGAGTATGATTTCTCTGAAACCATGATAGATTTCAAATCGATCCTGACCAAGATGAGTCTGTGGTGTGAAATAATTTTTGTTGAGTGGATAGATTTTAGTTGGGGTAGTCGTTCAACATTCTACAAGAACAACTTACCATGGACTATGATTTCTCTGAAACCATGATAGATTTCAAATCGATCCTGACCAAGATGAGTCTGTGGTGTGAAATAATTTTTGTTGAGTGGATAGATTTTAGTTGGGGTAGTCGTTCAACATTCTACAAGAACAACTTACCATGGAGTATGATTTCTCTGAAATAATTTTTGTTGAGTGGATAGATTTTAGTTGGGGTAGTCGTTCAACATTCTACAAGAACAACTTACCATGGAGTATGATTTCTCTGAAACCATGATAGATTTCAAATCGATCCTGACCAAGATGAGTCTGTGGTGTGAAATAATTTTTGTTGAGTGGATAGATTTTAGTTGGGATAGTCGTTCAACATTCTACAAGAACAACGAACCATGGAGTATGATTTCCCTGAAATAATTTTTGTTGAGTGGATAGATTTTAGTTGGGGTAGTCGTTCAACATTCTACAAGAACAACTTACCATGGAGTATGATTTCTCTGAAATAATTTTTGTTGAGTGGATAGATTTTAGTTGGGATAGTCGTTCAACATTCTACAAGAACAACTTACCATGGAGTATTATTTCTCTGAAACCATGATAGATGTCAAATCGATCCTGACCAAGATGAGTCTGTGGTGTGAAATAATTTTTGTTGAGTGGATAGATTTTAGTTGGGGTAGTCGTTCAACATTCTACCAGAACAACGAACCATGGAGTATGATTTCTCTGAAACCATGATAGATTTCAAATCGATCCTGACCAAGATGAGTCTGTGGTGTGAAATAATTTTTGTTGAGTGGATAGATTTTAGTTGGGGTAGTCGTTCAACATTCTACAAGAACAACTTACCATGGAGTATGATTTCTCTGAAATAATTTTTGTTGAGTGGATAGATTTTAGTTGGGATAGTCGTTCAACATTCTACAAGAACAACTTACCATGGAGTATGATTTCTCTGAAACCATGATAGATGTCAAATCGATCCTGACCAAGATGAGTCTGTGGTGTGAAATAATTTTTGTTGAGTGGATAGATTTTAGTTGGGGTAGTCGTTCAACATTCTACAAGAACAACTTACCATGGAGTATGATTTCTCTGAAACCATGATAGATTTCAAATCGATCCTGACCAAGATGAGTCTGTGGTGTGAAATAATTTTTGTTGAGTGGATAGATTTTAGTTGGGATAGTCGTTCAACATTCTACAAGAACAACTTACCATGGAGTATGATTTCTCTGAAATAATTTTTGTTGAGTGGAAAGATTTTAGTTGGGGTAGTCGTTCAACATTCTACAAGAACAACTTACCATGGAGTATGATTTCTCTGAAACCATGATAGATTTCAAATCGATCCTGACCAAGATGAGTCTGTGGTGTGAAATAATTTTTGTTGAGTGGATAGATTTTAGTTGGGATAGTCGTTCAACATTCTACAAGAACAACTTACCATGGAGTATGATTTCTCTGAAATAATTTTTGTTGAGTGGATAGATTTTAGTTGGGGTAGTCGTTCAACATTCTACAAGAACAACTTACCATGGAGTATGATTTCTCTGAAACCATGATAGATGTCAAATCGATCCTGACCAAGATGAGTCTGTGGTGTGAAATAATTTTTGTTGAGTGGATAGATTTTAGTTGGGGTAGTCGTTCAACATGTTGTATGACTTCTCTGAAATAATTTTTGTTGAGTGGATAGATTTTAGTTGGGATAGTCGTTCAACATTCTACAAGAACAACTTACCATGGAGTATGATTTCTCTGAAATAATTTTTGTTGAGTGGATAGATTTTAGTTGGGGTAGTCGTTCAACATTCTACAAGAACAACTTACCATGGAGTATGATTTCTCTGAAACCATGATAGATGTCAAATCGATCCTGACCAAGATGAGTCTGTGGTGTGAAATAATTTTTGTTGAGTGGATAGATTTTAGTTGGGGTAGTCGTTCAACATTCTACAAGAACAACTTACCATGGAGTATGATTTCTCTGAAATAATTTTTGTTGAGTGGATAGATTTTAGTTGGGATAGTCGTTCAACATTCTACAAGAACAACTTACCATGGAGTATGATTTCTCTGAAACCATGATAGATGTCAAATCGATCCTGACCAAGATGAGTCTGTGGTGTGAAATAATTTTTGTTGAGTGAATAGATTTTAGTTGGGGTAGTCGTTCAACATTCTACAAGAACAACTTACCATGGAGTATGATTTCTCTGAAATAATTTTTGTTGAGTGGATAGATTTTAGTTGGGATAGTCGTTCAACATTCTACAAGAACAACTTACCATGGAGTATGATTTCTCTGAAACCATGATAGATGTCAAATCGATCCTGACCAAGATGAGTCTGTGGTGTGAAATAATTTTTGTTGAGTGGATAGATTTTAGTTGGGGTAGTCGTTCAACATTCTACAAGAACAACTTACCATGGAGCATGATTTCTCTGAAACCATGATAGATTTCAAATCGATCCTGACCAAGATGAGTCTGTGGTGTGAAATAATTTTTGTTGAGTGGATAGATTTTAGTTGGGATAGTCGTTCAACATTCTACAAGAACAACTTACCATGGAGTATGATTTCTCTGAAACCATGATAGATGTCAAATCGATCCTGACCAAGATGAGTCTGTGGTGTGAAATAATTTTTGTTGAGTGGATAGATTTTAGTTGGGGTAGTCGTTCAACATGGGGTATGACTTCTCTGAAATAATTTTTGTTGAGTGGATAGATTTTAGTTGGGATAGTCGTTCAACATTCTACAAGAACAACTTACCATGGAGTATGATTTCTCTGAAATAATTTTTGTTGAGTGGATAGATTTTAGTTGGGATAGTCGTTCAACATTCTACAAGAACAACTTACCATGGAGTATGATTTCTTTGAAATAATTTTTGTTGAGTGGATAGATTTTAGTTGGGGTAGTCGTTCAACATTCTACAAGAACAACTTACCATGGAGTATGATTCCTCTGAAACCATGATAGATGTCAAATCGATCCTGACCAAGATGAGTCTGTGGTGTGAAATAATTTTTGTTGAGTGGATAGATTTTAGTTGGGGTAGTCGTTCAACATGGGGTATGACTTCTCTGAAATAATTTTTGTTGAGTGGATAGATTTTAGTTGGGATAGTCGTTCAACATTCTACAAGAACAACTTACCATGGAGTATGATTTCTCTGAAATAATTTTTGTTGAGTGGATAGATTTTAGTTGGGGTAGTCGTTCAACATTCTACAAGAACAACTTACCATGGAGTATGATTTCTCTGAAACCATGATAGATGTCAAATCGATCCTGACCAAGATGAGTCTGTGGTGTGAAATAATTTTTGTTGAGTGGATAGATTTTAGTTGGGGTAGTCGTTCAACATTCTACAAGAACAACTTACCATGGAGTATGATTTCTCTGAAATAATTTTTGTTGAGTGGATAGATTTTAGTTGGGATAGTCGTTCAACATTCTACAAGAACAACGTACCATGGAGTATGATTTCTCTGAAACCATGATAGATTTCAAATCGATCCTGACCAAGATGAGTCTGTGGTGTGAAATAATTTTTGTTGAGTGGATAGATTTTAGTTGGGGTAGTCGTTCAACATTCTACAAGAACAACTTACCATGGAGTATGATTTCTCTGAAATAATTTTTGTTGAGTGGATAGATTTTAGTTGGGGTAGTCGTTCAACATTCTACAAGAACAACTTACCATGGAGTATGATTTCTCTGAAACCATGATAGATTTCAAATCGATCCTGACCAAGATGAGTCTGTGGTGTGAAATAATTTTTGTTGAGTGGATAGATTTTAGTTGGGGTAGTCGTTCAACATTCTACAAGAACAACTTACCATGGAGTATGATTTCTCTGAAATAATTTTTGTTGAGTGGATAGATTTTAGTTAGGGGTAGTCGTTCAACATTCTACAAGAACAACTTACCATGGACTATGATTTCTCTGAAATAATTTTTGTTGAGTGGATAGATTTTAGTTGGGATAGTCGTTCAACATTTTACAAGAACAACGAACCATGGAGTATGATTTCTCTGAAACCATGATAGATTTCAAATCGATCCTGACCAAGATGAGTCTGTGGTGTGAAATAATTTTTGTTGAGTGGATAGATTTTAGTTGGGATAGTCGTTCAACATTCTACAAGAACAACTTACCATGGAGTATGATTTCTCTGAAATAATTTTTGTTGAGTGGATAGATTTTAGTTGGGGTAGTCGTTCAACATTCTACAAGAACAACTTACCATGGAGTATGATTTCTCTGAAACCATGATAGATGTCAAATCGATCCTGACCAAGATGAGTCTGTGGTGTGAAATAATTTTTGTTGAGTGGATAGATTTTAGTTGGGGTAGTCGTTCAACATTCTACAAGAACAACTTACCATGGAGTATGATTTCTCTGAAATAATTTTTGTTGAGTGGATAGATTTTAGTTGGGGTAGTCGTTCAACATTCTACAAGAACAACTTACCATGGAGTATGATTTCTCTGAAACCATGATAGATTTCAAATCGATCCTGACCAAGATGAGTCTGTGGTGTGAAATAATTTTTGTTGAGTGGATAGATTTTAGTTGGGATAGTCGTTCAACATTCTACAAGAACAACTTACCATGGAGTATGATTTCTCTGAAATAATTTTTGTTGAGTGGATAGATTTTAGTTGGGGTAGTCGTTCAACATTCTACAAGAACAACTTACCATGGAGTATGATTTCTCTGAAACCATGATAGATGTCAAATCGATCCTGACCAAGATGAGTCTGTGGTGTGAAATAATTTTTGTTGAGTGGATAGATTTTAGTTGGGGTAGTCGTTCAACATTCTACAAGAACAACTTACCATGGAGTATGATTTCTCTGAAACCATGATAGATTTCAAATCGATCCTGACCAAGATGAGTCTGTGGTGTGAAATAATTTTTGTTGAGTGGATAGATTTTAGTTGGGGTAGTCGTTCAACATTCTACAAGAACAACTTACCATGGAGTATGATTTCTCTGAAACCATGATAGATGTCAAATCGATCCTGACCAAGATGAGTCTGTGGTGTGAAATAATTTTTGTTGAGTGGATAGATTTTAGTTGGGGTAGTCGTTCAACATTCTACAAGAACAACTTACCATGGAGTATGATTTCTCTGAAATAATTTTTGTTGAGTGGATAGATTTTAGTTGGGGTAGTCGTTCAACATTCTACAAGAACAACTTACCATGGAGTATGATTTCTCTGAAACCATGATAGAGTTCAAATCGATCCTGACCAAGATGAGTCCGTGGTGTGAAATAATTTTTGTTGAGTGGATAGATTTTAGTTGGGATAGTCGTTCAACATTCTACAAGAACAACTTACCATGGAGTATGATTTCTCTGAAATAATTTTTGTTGAGTGGATAGATTTTAGTTGGGGTAGTCGTTCAACATTCTACAAGAGCAACTTACCATGGAGTATGATTTCTCTGAAACCATGATAGATGTCAAATCGATCCTGACCAAGATGAGTCTGTGGTGTGAAATAATTTTTGTTGAGTGGATAGATTTTAGTTGGGGTAGTCGTTCAACATGGGGTATGACTTCTCTGAAATAATTTTTGTTGAGTGGATAGATTTTAGTTGGGATAGTCGTTCAACATTCTACAAGAACAACTTACCATGGAGTATGATTTCTCTGAAACCATGATAGATGTCAAATCGATCCTGAATAAGATGAGTCTGTGGTGTGAAATAATTTTTGTTGAGTGGATAGATTTTAGTTGGGGTAGTCGTTCAACATGGGGTATGACTTCTCTGAAATAATTTTTGTTGAGTGGATAGATTTTAGTTGGGATAGTCGTTCAACATTCTACAAGAACAACTTACCATGGAGTATGATTTCTCTGAAACCATGATAGATGTCAAATCGATCCTGACCAAGATGAGTCTGTGGTGTGAAATAATTTTTGTTGAGTGGATAGATTTTAGTTGGGGTAGTCGTTCAACATTCTACAAGAACAACTTACCATGGAGTATGATTTCTCTGAAATAATTTTTGTTGAGTGGATAGATTTTAGTTGGGATAGTCGTTCAACATTCTACAAGAACAACTTACCATGGAGTATGATTTCTCTGAAACCATGATAGATTTCAAATCGATCCTGACCAAGATGAGTCTGTGGTGTGAAATAATTTTTGTTGAGTGGATAGATTTTAGTTGGGATAGTCGTTCAACATTCTACAAGAACAACTTACCATGGAGTATGATTTCTATGAAATAATTTTTGTTGAGTGGATAGATTTTAGTTGGGGTAGTCGTTCAACATTCTACAAGAACAACTTACCATGGAGTATGATTTCTCTGAAACCATGATAGATGTCAAATCGATCCTGACCAAGATGAGTCTGTGGTGTGAAATAATTTTTGTTGAGTGGATAGATTTTAGTTGGGGTAGTCGTTCAACATTCTACAAGAACAACTTACCATGGAGTATGATTTCTCTGAAACCATGATAGATGTCAAATCGATCCTGACCAAGATGAGTCTGTGGTGTGAAATAATTTTTGTTGAGTGGATAGATTTTAGTTGGGGTAGTCGTTCAACATTCTACAAGAACAACTTACCATGGAGTATGATTTCTCTGAAATAATTTTTGTTGAGTGGATAGATTTTAGTTGGGATAGTCGTTCAACATTCTACAAGAACAACTTACCATGGAGTATGATTTCTCTGAAACCATGATAGATTTCAAATCGATCCTGACCAAGATGAGTCTGTGGTGTGAAATAATTTTTGTTGAGTGGATAGATTTTAGTTGGGGTAGTCGTTCAACATTCTACAAGAACAACTTACCATGGAGTATGATTTCTCTGAAATAATTTTTGTTGAGTGGATAGATTTTAGTTGGGATAGTCGTTCAACATTCTACAAGAACAACTTACCATGGAGTATGATTTCTCTGAAACCATGATAGGTGTCAAATCGATCCTGACCAAGATGAGTCTGTGGTGTGAAATAATTTTTGTTGAGTGGATAGATTTTAGTTGGGGTAGTCGTTCAACATTCTACAAGAACAACTTACCATGGAGTATGATTTCTCTGAAATAATTTTTGTTGAGTGGATAGATTTTAGTTGGGGTAATCGTTCAACATTCTACAAGAACAACTTACCATGGAGTATGATTTCTCTGAAACCATGATAGATTTCAAATCGATCCTGACCAAGATGAGTCTGTGGTGTGAAATAATTTTTGTTGAGTGGATAGATTTTAGTTGGGGTAGTCGTTCAACATTCTACAAGAACAACTTACCATGGAGTATGATTTCTCTGAAATAATTTTTGTTGAGTGGATAGATTTTAGTTGGGGTAGTCGTTCAACATTCTACAAGAACAACTTACCATGGAGTATGATTTCTCTGAAACCATGATAGATGTCAAATCGATCCTGACCAAGATGAGTCTGTGGTGTGAAATAATTTTTGTTGAGTGGATAGATTTTAGTTGGGGTAGTCGTTCAACATTCTACAATAACAACTTACCATGGAGTATGATTTCTCTGAAATAATTTTTGTTGAGTGGATAGATTTTAGTTGGGATAGTCGTTCAACATTCTACAAGAACAACTTACCATGGAGTATGATTTCTCTGAAACCATGATAGATGTCAAATCGATCCTGACCAAGATGAGTCTGTGGTGTGAAATAATTTTTGTTGAGTGGATAGATTTTAGTTGGGGTAGTCGTTCAACATTCTACAAGAACAACTTACCATGGAGTATGATTTCTCTGAAATAATTTTTGTTGAGTGGATAGATTTTAGTTGGGGTAGTCGTTCAACATTCTACAAGAACAACTTACCATGGAGTATGATTTCTCTGAAACCATGATAGATGTCAAATCGATCCTGACCAAGATGAGTCTGTGGTGTGAAATAATTTTTGTTGAGTGGATAGATTTTAGTTGGGGTAGTCGTTCAACATTCTACAAGAACAACTTACCATGGAGTATGATTTCTCTGAAATAATTTTTGTTGAGTGGATAGATTTTAGTTGGGGTAGTCGTTCAACATTCTACAAGAACAACTTACCATGGAGTATGATTTCTCTGAAACCATGATAGATTTCAAATCGATCCTGACCAAGATGAGTCTGTGGTGTGAAATAATTTTTGTTGAGTGGATAGATTTTAGTTGGGGTAGTCGTTCAACATTCTACAAGAACAACTTACCATGGAGTATGATTTCTCTGAAATAATTTTTGTTGAGTGGATAGATTTTAGTTGGGGTAGTCGTTCAACATTCTACAAGAACAACTTACCATGGAGTATGATTTCTCTGAAACCATGATAGATGTCAAATCGATCCTGACCAAGATGAATCTGTGGTGTGAAATAATTTTTGTTGAGTGGATAGATTTTAGTTGGGGTAGTCGTTCAACATTCTACAAGAACAACGAACCATGGAGTATGATTTCTCTGAAATAATTTTTGTTGAGTGGATAGATTTTAGTTGGGGTAGTCGTTCAACATTCTACAAGAACAACTTACCATGGAGTATGATTTCTCTGAAATAATTTTTGTTGAGTGGATAGATTTTAGTTGGGATAGTCGTTCAACATTCTACAAGAACAACTTACCATGGAGTATGATTTCTCTGAAACCACGATAGATTTAAAATCGATCCTGACCAAGATGAGTCTGTGGTGTGAAATAATTTTTGATGAGTGGATAGATTTTAGTTGGGGTAGTCGTTCAACATTCTACAAGAACAACTTACCATGGAGTACGATTTCTCTGAAATAATTTTTGTTGAGTGGATAGATTTTAGTTGGGATAGTCGTTCAACATTCTACAAGAACAACTTACCATGGAGTATGATTTCTCTGAAACCATGATAGATGTCAAATCGATCCTGACCAAGATGAGTCTGTGGTGTGAAATAATTTTTGTTGAGTGGATAGATTTTAGTTGGGGTAGTCGTTCAACATTCTACAAGAACAACTTACCATGGAGTATGATTAATCTGAAATAATTTTTGTTGAGTGGATAGATTTTAGTTGGGGTAGTCGTTCAACATTCTACAAGAACAACTTACCATGGAGTATGATTTCTCTGAAACCATGATAGATGTCAAATCGATCCTGACCAAGATGAGTCTGTGGTGTGAAATAATTTTTGTTGAGTGGATAGATTTTAGTTGGGGTAGTCGTTCAACATTCTACAAGAACAACGAACCATGGAGTATGATTTCTCTGAAATAATTTTTGTTGAGTGGATAGATTTTAGTTGGGGTAGTCGTTCAACATTCTACAAGAACAACTTACCATGGAGTATGATTTCTCTGAAATAATTTTTGTTGAGTGGATAGATTTTAGTTGGGATAGTCGTTCAACATTCTACAAGAACAACTTACCATGGAGTATGATTTCTCTGAAACCATGATAGATGTCAAATCGATCCTGACCAAGATGAGTCTGTGGTGTGAAATAATTTTTGTTGAGTGGATAGATTTTAGTTGGGGTAGTCGTTCAACATTCTACAAGAACAACTTACCATGGAGTATGATTTCTCTGAAATAATTTTTGTTGAGTGGATAGATTTTAGTTGGGGTAGTCGTTCAACATTCTACAAGAACAACTTACCATGGAGTATGATTTCTCTGAAACCATGATAGATTTCAAATCGATCCTGACCAAGATGAGTCTGTGGTGTGAAATAATTTTTTTGAGTGGATAGATTTTAGTTGGGGTAGTCGTTCAACATTCTACAAGAACAACGAACCATGGAGTATGATTTCTCTGAAATAATTTTTGTTGAGTGGATAGATTTTAGTTGGGATAGTCGTTCAACATTCTACAAGAACAACTTACCATGGAGTATGATTCCTCTGAAATAATTTTTGTTGAGTGGATAGATTTTAGTTGGGATAGTCGTTCAACATTCTACAAGAACAACTTACCATGGAGTATGATTTCTCTGAAACCATGATAGATGTCAAATCGATCCTGACCAAGATGAGTCTGTGGTGTGAAATAATTTTTGTTGAGTGGATAGATTTTAGTTGGGGTAGTCGTTCAACATTCTACAAGAACAACTTACCATGGAGTATGATTTCTCTGAAATAATTTTTGTTGAGTGGATAGATTTTAGTTGGGATAGTCGTTCAACATTCTACAAGAACAACTTACCATGGAGTATGATTTCTCTGAAACCATGATAGATTTCAAATCGATCCTGACCAAGATGAGTCTGTGGTGTGAAATAATTTTTGTTGAGTGGATAGATTTTAGTTGGGGTAGTCGTTCAACATTCTACAAGAACAACTTACCATGGAGTATGATTTCTCTGAAATAATTTTTGTTGAGTGGATAGATTTTAGTTGGGGTAGTCGTTCAACATTCTACAAGAACAACTTACCATGGAGTATGATTTCTCTGAAACCATGATAGATGTCAAATCGATCCTGACCAAGATGAGTCTGTGGTGTGAAATAATTTTTGTTGAGTGGATAGATTTTAGTTGGGGTAGTCGTTCAACATTCTACAAGAACAACTTACCATGGAGTATGATTTCTCTGAAATAATTTTTGTTGAGTGGATAGATTTTAGTTGGGGTAGTCGTTCAACATTCTACAAGAACAACTTACCATGGAGTATGATTTCTCTGAAACCATGATAGATGTCAAATCGATCCTGACCGAGATGAGTCTGTGGTGTGAAATAATTTTTGTTGAGTGGATAGATTTTAGTTGGGGTAGTCGTTCAACATTCTACAAGAACAACTTACCATGGAGTATGATTTCTCTGAAATAATTTTTGTTGAGTTAATAGATTTTAGTTGGGATAGTCGTTCAACATTCTACAAGAACAACTTACCATGGAGTATGATTTCTCTGAAACCATGATAGATGTCAAATCGATCCTGACCAAGATGAGTCTGTGGTGTGAAATAATTTTTGTTGAGTGGATAGATTTTAGTTGGGGTAGTCGTTCAACATTCTACAAGAACAACTTACCATGGAGTATGATTTCTCTGAAATAATTTTTGTTGAGTGGATAGATTTTAGTTGGGGTAGTCGTTCAACATTCTACAAGAACAACTTACCATGGAGTATGATTTCTCTGAAACCATGATAGATGTCAAATCGATCCTGACCAAGATGAGTCTGTGGTGTGAAATAATTTTTGTTGAGTGGATAGATTTTAGTTGGGGTAGTCGTTCAACATTCTACAAGAACAACTTACCATGGAGTATGATTTCTCTGAAACCATGATAGATTTCAAATCGATCCTGACCAATATGAGTCTGTGGTGTGAAATAATTTTTGTTGAGTGGATAGATTTTAGTTGGGGTAGTCGTTCAACATTCTACAAGAACAACGAACCATGGAGTATGATTTCTCTGAAATAATTTTTGTTGAGTGGACAGATTTTAGTTGGGGTAGTCGTTCAACATTCTACAAGAACAACTTACCATGGAGTATGATTTCTCTGAAATAATTTTTGTTGAGTGGATAGATTTTAGTTGGGATAGTCGTTCAACATTCTACAAGAACAACTTACCATGGAGTATGATTTCTCTGAAACCATGATAGATGTCAAATCGATAATGACCAAGATGAGTCTGTGGTGTGAAATAATTTTTGTTGAGTGGATAGATTTTAGTTGGGGTAGTCGTTCAACATTCTACAAGAACAACTTATCATGGAGTATGATTTCTCTGAAATAATTTTTGTTGAGTGGATAGATTTTAGTTGGGATAGTCGTTCAACATTCTACAAGAACAACTTACCATGGAGTATGATTTCTCTGAAGCCATGATAGATTTCAAATCGATCCTGACCAAGATGAGTCTGTGGTGTGAAATAATTTTTGTTGAGTGGATAGATTTTAGTTGGGGTAGTCGTTCAACATTCTACAAGAACAACTTACCATGGAGTATGATTTCTCTGAAATAATTTTTTGTTGAGTGGATAGATTTTAGTTGGGATAGTCGTTCAACATTCTACAAGAACAACTTACCATGGAGTATGATTTCTCTGAAACCATGATAGATGTCAAATCGATCCTGACCAAGATGAGTCTGTGGTGTGAAATAATTTTTGTTGAGTGGATAGATTTTAGTTGGGGTAGTCGTTCAACATTCTACAAGAACAACTTACCATGGAGTATGATTTCTCTGAAATAATTTTTGTTGAGTGGATAGATTTTAGTTGGGGTAGTCGTTCAACATTCTACAAGAACAACTTACCATGGAGTATGATTTCTCTGAAACCATGATAGATTTCAAATCGATCCTGACCAAGATGAGTCTGTGGTGTGAAATAATTTTTGTTGAGTGGATAGATTTTAGTTGGGGTAGTCGTTCAACATTCTACAAGAACAACTTACCATGGAGTATGATTTCTCTGAAATAATTTTTGTTGAGTGGATAGATTTTAGTTGCAGTAGTCGTTCAACATTCTACAAGAACAACTTACCATGGAGTATGATTTCTCTGAAACCATGATAGATGTCAAATCGATCCTGACCAAGATGAGTCTGTGGTGTGAAATAATTTTTGTTGAGTGGATAGATTTTAGTTGGGGTAGTCGTTCAACATTCTACAAGAACAACTTACCATGGAGTATGATTTCTCTGAAATAATTTTTGTTGAGTGGATAGATTTTAGTTGGGATAGTCGTTCAACATTCTACAAGAACAACTTACCATGGAGTATGATTTCTCTGAAACCATGATAGATGTCAAATCGATCCTGACCAAGATGAGTCTGTGGTGTGAAATAATTTTTGTTGAGTGGATAGATTTTAGTTGGGGTAGTCGTTCAACATTCTACAAGAACAACTTACCATGGAGTATGATTTCTCTGAAATAATTTTTGTTGAGTGGATAGATTTTAGTTTTGGTAGTCGTTCAACATTCTACAAGAACAACTTACCATGGAGTATGATTTCTCTGAAACCATGATAGATGTCAAATCGATCCTGACCAAGATGAGTCTGTGGTGTGAAATAATTTTTGTTGAGTGGATAGATTTTAGTTGGGGTAGTCGTTCAACATTCTACAAGAACAACTTAACATGGAGTATGATTTCTCTGAAACCATGATAGATTTCAAATCGATCCTGACCAAGATGAGTCTGTGGTGTGAAATAATTTTTGTTGAGTGGATAGATTTTAGTTGGGGTAGTCGTTCAACATTCTACAAGAACAACGAACCATGGAGTATGATTTCTCTGAAATAATTTTTGTTGAGTGGATAGATTTTAGTTGGGGTAGTCGTTCAACATTCTACAAGAACAACTTACCATGGAGTATAATTTCTCTGAAATAATTTTTGTTGAGTGGATAGATTTTAGTTGGGATAGTCGTTCAACATTCTACAAGAACAACTTACCATGGAGTATGATTTCTCTGAAACCATGATAGATGTAAAATCGATCCTGACCAAGATGAGTCTGTGGTGTGAAATAATTTTTGTTGAGTGGATAGATTTTAGTTGGGATAGTCGTTCAACATTCTACAAGAACAACTTACCATGGAGTATGATTTCTCTGAAATAATTTTTGTTGAGTGGATAGATTTTAGTTGGGATAGTCGTTCAACATTCTACAAGAACAACTTACCGTGGAGTATGATTTCTCTGAAACCATGATAGATTTCAAATCGATCCTGACCAAGATGAGTCTGTGGTGTGAAATAATTTTTGTTGAGTGGATAGATTTTAGTTGGGGTAGTCGTTCAACATTCTACAAGAACAACTTACCATGGAGTATGATTTCTCTGAAATAATTTTTGTTGAGTGGATAGATTTTAGTTGGGATAGTCGTTCAACATTCTACAAGAACAACTTACCATGGAGTATGATTTCTCTGAAACCATGATAGATGTCAAATCGATCCTGACCAAGATGAGTCTGTGGTGTGAAATAATTTTTGTTGAGTGGATAGATTTTAGTTGGGGTAGTCGTTCAACATTCTACAAGAACAACTTAACATGGAGTATGATTTCTCTGAAACCATGATAGATTTCAAATCGATCCTGACCAAGATGAGTCTGTGGTGTGAAATAATTTTTGTTGAGTGGATAGATTTTAGTTGGGGTAGTCGTTCAACATTCTACAAGAACAACGAACCATGGAGTATGATTTCTCTGAAATAATTTTTGTTGAGTGGATAGATTTTAGTTGGGGTAGTCGTTCAACATTCTACAAGAACAACTTACCATGGAGTATGATTTCTCTGAAATAATTTTTGTTGAGTGGATAGATTTTAGTTGGGATAGTCGTTCAACATTCTACAAGAACAACTTACCATGGAGTATGATTTCTCTGAAACCATGATAGATGTCAAATCGATAATGACCAAGATGAGTCTGTGGTGTGAAATAATTTTTGTTGAGTGGATAGATTTTAGTTGGGGTAGTCGTTCAACATTCTACAAGAACAACTTACCATGGAGTATGATTTCTCTGAAATAATTTTTGTTGAGTGGATAGATTTTAGTTGGGATAGTCGTTCAACATTCTACAAGAACAACTTACCATGGAGTATGATTTCTCTGAAACCATGATAGATTTCAAATCGATCCTGACCAAGATGAGTCTGTGGTGTGAAATAATTTTTGTTGAGTGGATAGATTTTAGTTGGGATAGTCGTTCAACATTCTACAAGAACAACTTACCATGGAGTATGATTTCTCTGAAGCCATGATAGATTTCAAATCGATCCTGACCAAGATGAGTCTGTGGTGTGAAATAATTTTTGTTGAGTGGATAGATTTTAGTTGGGGTAGTCGTTCAACATTCTACAAGAACAACTTACCATGGAGTATGATTTCTCTGAAATAATTTTTGTTGAGTGGATAGATTTTAGTTGGGATAGTCGTTCAACATTCTACAAGAACAACTTACCATGGAGTATGATTTCTCTGAAACCATGATAGATGTCAAATCGATCCTGACCAAGATGAGTCTGTGGTGTGAAATAATTTTTGTTGAGTGGATAGATTTTAGTTGGGGTAGTCGTTCAACATTCTACAAGAACAACTTACCATGGAGTATGATTTCTCTGAAATAATTTTTGTTGAGTGGATAGATTTTAGTTGGGGTAGTCGTTCAACATTCTACAAGAACAACTTACCATGGAGTATGATTTCTCTGAAACCATGATAGATTTCAAATCGATCCTGACCAAGATGAGTCTGTGGTGTGAAATAATTTTTGTTGAGTGGATAGATTTTAGTTGGGGTAGTCGTTCAACATTCTACAAGAACAACTTACCATGGAGTATGATTTCTCTGAAATAATTTTTGTTGAGTGGATAGATTTTAGTTGCAGTAGTCGTTCAACATTCTACAAGAACAACTTACCATGGAGTATGATTTCTCTGAAACCATGATAGATGTCAAATCGATCCTGACCAAGATGAGTCTGTGGTGTGAAATAATTTTTGTTGAGTGGATAGATTTTAGTTGGGGTAGTCGTTCAACATTCTACAAGAACAACTTACCATGGAGTATGATTTCTCTGAAATAATTTTTGTTGAGTGGATAGATTTTAGTTGGGATAGTCGTTCAACATTCTACAAGAACAACTTACCATGGAGTATGATTTCTCTGAAACCATGATAGATGTCAAATCGATCCTGACCAAGATGAGTCTGTGGTGTGAAATAATTTTTGTTGAGTGGATAGATTTTAGTTGGGGTAGTCGTTCAACATTCTACAAGAACAACTTACCATGGAGTATGATTTCTCTGAAATAATTTTTGTTGAGTGGATAGATTTTAGTTTTGGTAGTCGTTCAACATTCTACAAGAACAACTTACCATGGAGTATGATTTCTCTGAAACCATGATAGATGTCAAATCGATCCTGACCAAGATGAGTCTGTGGTGTGAAATAATTTTTGTTGAGTGGATAGATTTTAGTTGGGGTAGTCGTTCAACATTCTACAAGAACAACTTAACATGGAGTATGATTTCTCTGAAACCATGATAGATTTCAAATCGATCCTGACCAAGATGAGTTTGTGGTGTGAAATAATTTTTGTTGAGTGGATAGATTTTAGTTGGGGTAGTCGTTCAACATTCTACAAGAACAACGAACCATGGAGTATGATTTCTCTGAAATAATTTTTGTTGAGTGGATAGATTTTAGTTGGGGTAGTCGTTCAACATTCTACAAGAACAACTTACCATGGAGTATGATTTCTCTGAAATAATTTTTGTTGAGTGGATAGATTTTAGTTGGGATAGTCGTTCAACATTCTACAAGAACAACTTACCATGGAGTATGATTTCTCTGAAACCATGATAGATGTAAAATCGATCCTGACCAAGATGAGTCTGTGGTGTGAAATAATTTTTGTTGAGTGGATAGATTTTAGTTGGGATAGTCGTTCAACATTCTACAAGAACAACTTACCATGGAGTATGATTTCTCTGAAATAATTTTTGTTGAGTGGATAGATTTTAGTTGGGATAGTCGTTCAACATTCTACAAGAACAACTTACCATGGAGTATGATTTCTCTGAAACCATGATAGATTTCAAATCGATCCTGACCAAGATGAGTCTGTGGTGTGAAATAATTTTTGTTGAGTGGATAGATTTTAGTTGGGGTAGTCGTTCAACATTCTACAAGAACAACTTACCATGGAGTATGATTTCTCTGAAATAATTTTTGTTGAGTGGATAGATTTTAGTTGGGATAGTCGTTCAACATTCTACAAGAACAACTTACCATGGAGTATGATTTCTCTGAAACCATGATAGATGTCAAATCGATCCTGACCAAGATGAGTCTGTGGTGTGAAATAATTTTTGTTGAGTGGATAGATTTTAGTTGGGGTAGTCGTTCAACATTCTACAAGAACAACTTACCATGGAGTATGATTTCTCTGAAATAATTTTTGTTGAGTGGATAGATTTTAGTTGGGGTAGTCGTTCAACATTCTACAAGAACAACTTACCATGGAGTATGATTTCTCTGAAACCATGATAGATTTCAAATCGATCCTGACCAAGATGAGTCTGTGGTGTGAAATAATTTTTGTTGAGTGGATAGATTTTAGTTGGGGTAGTCGTTCATCATTCTACAAGAACAACTTACCATGGAGTATGATTTCTCTGAAATAATTTTTGTTGAGTGGATAGATTTTAGTTGGGGTAGTCGTTCAACATTCTACAAGAACAACTTACCATGGAGTATGATTTCTCTGAAACCATGATAGATGTCAAATCGATCCTGACCAAGATGAGTCTGTGGTGTGAAATAATTTTTGTTGAGTGGATAGATTTTAGTTGGGGTAGTCGTTCAACATTCTACAAGAACAACTTACCATGGAGTATGATTTCTCTGAAATAATTTTTGTTGAGTGGATAGATTTTAGTTGGGATAGTCGTTCAACATTCTACAAGAACAACTTACCATGGAGTATGATTTCTCTGAAACCATGATAGATGTCAAATCGATAATGACCAAGATGAGTCTGTGGTGTGAAATAATTTTTGTTGAGTGGATAGATTTTAGTTGGGGTAGTCGTTCAACATTCTACAAGAACAACTTACCATGGAGTATGATTTCTCTGAAACATTCTACAAGAACAACTTACCATGGAGTATGATTTCTCTGAAATAATTTTTGTTGAGTGGATAGATTTTAGTTGGGGTAGTCGTTCAACATTCTACAAGAACAACTTACCATGGAGTATGATTTCTCTGAAACCATGATAGATGTCAAATCGATCCTGACCAAGATGAGTCTGTGGTGTGAAATAATTTTTGTTGAGTGGATAGATTTTAGTTGGGGTAGTCGTTCAACATTCTACAAGAACAACTTACCATGGAGTATGATTTCTCTGAAATAATTTTTGTTGAGTGGATAGATTTTAGTTGGGATAGTCGTTCAACATTCTACAAGAACAACTTACCATGGAGTATGATTTCTCTGAAACCATGATAGATGTCAAATCGATCCTGACCAAGATGAGTCTGTGGTGTGAAATAATTTTTGTTGAGTGGATAGATTTTAGTTGGGGTAGTCGTTCAACATTCTACAAGAACAACTTACCATGGAGTATGATTTCTCTGAAATAATTTTTGTTGAGTGGATAGATTTTAGTTGGGGTAGTCGTTCAACATTCTACAAGAACAACTTACCATGGAGTATGATTTCTCTGAAACCATGATAGATGTCAAATCGATCCTGACCAAGATGAGTCTGTGGTGTGAAATAATTTTTGTTGAGTTAATAGATTTTAGTTGGGGTAGTCGTTCAACATTCTACAAGAACAACTTACCATGGAGTATGATTTCTCTGAAACCATGATAGATTTCAAATCGATCCTGACCAAGATGAGTCTGTGGTGTGAAATAATTTTTGTTGAGTGGATAGATTTTAGTTGGGGTAGTCGTTCAACATTCTACAAGAACAACGAACCATGGAGTATGATTTCTCTGAAATAATTTTTGTTGAGTGGATAGATTTTAGTTATGGTAGTCGTTCAACATTCTACAAGAACAACTTACCATGGAGTATGATTTCTCTGAAATAATTTTTGTTGAGTGGATAGATTTTAGTTGGGATAGTCGCTCAACATTCTACAAGAACAACTTACCATGGAGTATGATTTCTCTGAAACCATGATAGATGTCAAATCGATAATGACCAAGATGAGTCTGTGGTGTGAAATAATTTTTGTTGAGTGGATAGATTTTAGTTGGGGTAGTCGTTCAACATTCTACAAGAACAACTTACCATGGAGTATGATTTCTCTGAAATAATTTTTGTTGAGTGGATAGATTTTAGTTGGGATAGTCGTTCAACATTCTACAAGAACAACTTACCATGGAGTATGATTTCTCTGAAACCATGATAGATTTCAAATCGATCCTGACCAAGATGAGTCTGTGGTGTGAAATAATTTTTGTTGAGTGGATAGATTTTAGTTGGGGTAGTCGTTCAACATTCTACAAGAACAACTTACCATGGAGTATGATTTCTCTGAAATAATTTTTGTTGAGTGGATAGATTTTAGTTGGGATAGTCGTTCAACATTCTACAAGAACAACTTACCATGGAGTATGATTTCTCTGAAACCATGATAGATGTCAAATCGATCCTGACCAAGATGAGTCTGTGGTGTGAAATAATTTTTGTTGAGTGGATAGATTTTAGTTGGGGTAGTCGTTCAACATTCTACAAGAACAACTTACCATGGAGTATGATTTCTCTGAAATAATTTTTGTTGAGTGGATAGATTTTAGTTGGGGTAGTCGTTCAACATTCTACAAGAACAACTTACCATGGAGTATGATTTCTCTGAAACCATGATAGATTTCAAATCGATCCTGACCAAGATGAGTCTGTGGTGTGAAATAATTTTTGTTGAGTGGATAGATTTTAGTTGGGGTAGTCGTTCAACATTCTACAAGAACAACTTACCATGGAGTATGATTTCTCTGAAACCATGATAGATGTCAAATCGATCCTGACCAAGATGAGTCTGTGGTGTGAAATAATTTTTGTTGAGTGGATAGATTTTAGTTGGGGTAGTCGTTCAACATTCTACAAGAACAACTTACCATGGAGTATGATTTCTCTGAAATAATTTTTGTTGAGTGGATAGATTTTAGTTGGGGTAGTCGTTCAACATTCTACAAGAACAACTTACCATGGAGTATGATTTCTCTGAAACCATGATAGATGTCAAATCGATCCTGACCAAGATGAGTCTGTGGTGTGAAATAATTTTTGTTGAGTGGATAGCTTTTAGTTGGGGTAGTCGTTCAACATTCTACAAGAACAACTTACCATGGAGTATGATTTCTCTGAAACCATGATAGATTTCAAATCGATCCTGACCAAGATGAGTCTGTGGTGTGAAATAATTTTTGTTGAGTGGATAGATTTTAGTTGGGGTAGTCGTTCAACATTCTACAAGAACAACGAACCATGGAGTATGATTTCTCTGAAATAATTTTTGTTGAGTGGATAGATTTTAGTTGGGGTAGTCGTTCAACATTCTACAAGAACAACTTACCATGGAGTATGATTTCTCTGAAATAATTTTTGTTGAGTGGATAGATTTTAGTTGGGATAGTCGTTCAACATTCTACAAGAACAACTTACCATGGAGTATGATTTCTCTGAAACCATGATAGATGTCAAATCGATCCTGACCAAGATGAGTCTGTGGTGTGAAATAATTTTTGTTGAGTGGATAGATTTTAGTTGGGGTAGTCGTTCAACATTCTACAAGAACAACTTACCATGGAGTATGATTTCTCTGAAACCATGATAGATTTCAAATCGATCCTGACCAAGATGAGTCTGTGGTGTGAAATAATTTTTGTTGAGTGGATAGATTTTAGTTGGGGTAGTCGTTCAACATTCTACAAGAACAACGAACCATGGAGTATGATTTCTCTGAAATAATTTTTGTTGAGTGGATAGATTTTAGTTGGGGTAGTCGTTCAACATTCTACAAGAACAACTTACCATGGAGTATGATTTCTCTGAAATAATTTTTGTTGAGTGGATAGATTTTAGTTGGGATAGTCGTTCAACATTCTACAAGAACAACTTACCATGGAGTATGATTTCTCTGAAACCATGATAGATGTCAAATCGATCCTGACCAAGATGAGTCTGTGGTGTGAAATAATTTTTGTTGAGTGGATAGATTTTAGTTGGGGTAGTCGTTCAACATTCTACAAGAACAACTTACCATGGAGTATGATTTCTCTGAAACCATGATAGATTTCAAATCGATCCTGACCAAGATGAGTCTGTGGTGTGAAATAATTTTTGTTGAGTGGATAGATTTTAGTTGGGGTAGTCGTTCAACATTCTACAAGAACAACTTACCATGGAGTATGATTTCTCTGAAATAATTTTTGTTGAGTGGATAGATTTTAGTTGGGGTAGTCGTTCAACATTCTACAAGAACAACTTACCATGGTGTATGATTTCTCTGAAACCATGATAGATATCAAATCGATCCTGACCAAGATGAGTCTGTGGTGTGAAATAATTTTTGTTGAGTGGATAGATTTTAGTTGGGGTAGTCGTTCAACATTCTACAAGAACAACTTACCATGGAGTATGATTTCTCTGAAATAATTTTTGTTGAGTGGATAGATTTTAGTTGGGGTAGTCGTTCAACATTCTACAAGAACAACTTACCATGGAGTATGATTTCTCTGAAACCATGATAGATTTCAAATCGATCCTGACCAAGATGAGTCTGTGGTGTGAAATAATTTTTGTTGAGTGGATAGATTTTAGTTGGGGTAGTCGTTCAACATTCTACAAGAACAACTTACCATGGAGTATGATTTCTCTGAAATAATTTTTGTTGAGTGGATAGATTTTAGTTGGGGTAGTCGTTCAACATTCTACAAGAACAACTTACCATGGTGTATGATTTCTCTGAAACCATGATAGATGTCAAATCGATCCTGACCAAGATCAGTCTGTGGTGTGAAATAATTTTTGTTGAGTGGATAGATTTTAGTTGGGGTAGTCGTTCAACATTCTACAAGAACAACTTACCATGGAGTATGATTTCTCTGAAATAATTTTTGTTGAGTGGATAGATTTTAGTTGGGATAGTCGTTCAACATTCTACAAGAACAACTTACCATGGAGTATGATTTCTCTGAAACCATGATAGATGTCAAATCGATTATGACCAAGATGAGTCTGTGGTGTGAAATAATTTTTGTTGAGTGGATAGATTTTAGTTGGGGTAGTCGTTCAACATTCTACAAGAACAACTTACCATGGAGTATGATTTCTCTGAAATAATTTTTGTTGAGTGGATAGATTTTAGTTGGGGTAGTCGTTCAACATTTTACAAGAACAACTTACCATGGAGTATGATTTCTCTGAAACCATGATAGATGTCAAATCGATCCTGACCAAGATGAGTCTGTGGTGTGAAATAATTTTTGTTGAGTGGATAGATTTTAGTTGGGGTAGTCGTTCAACATTCTACAAGAACAACTTACCATGGAGTATGATTTCTCTGAAATAATTTTTGTTGAGTGGATAGATTTTAGTTGGGATAGTCGTTCAACATTCTACAAGAACAACTTATCATGGAGTATGATTTCTCTGAAACCATGATAGATGTCAAATCGATCCTGACCAAGATGAGTCTGTGGTGTGAAATAATTTTTGTTGAGTGGATAGATTTTAGTTGGGGTAGTCGTTCAACATTCTACAAGAACAACTTACCATGGAGTATGATTTCTCTGAAATAATTTTTGTTGAGTGGATAGATTTTAGTTGGGGTAGTCGTTCAACATTCTACAAGAACAACTTACCATGGAGTATGATTTCTCTGAAATAATTTTTGTTGAGTGGATAGATTTTAGTTGGGGTAGTCGTTCAACATTCTACAAGAACAACTTACCATGGAGTATGATTTCTCTGAAACCACGATAGATTTCAAATCGATCCTGACCAAGATGAGTCTGTGGTGTGAAATAATTTTTGTTGAGTGGATAGATTTTAGTTGGGATAGTCGTTCAACATTCTACAAGAACAACTTACCATGGAGTATGATTTCTCTGAAATAATTTTTGTTGAGTGGATAGATTTTAGTTGGGATAGTCGTTCAACATTCTACAACAACAACTTACCATGGAGTATGATTTCTCTGAAACCATGATAGATTTCAAATCGATCCTTACCAAGATGAGTCTGTGGTGTGAAATAATTTTTGTTGAGTGGATAGATTTTAGTTGGGGTAGTCGTTCAACATTCTACAAGAACAACTTACCATGGAGTATGATTTCTCTGAAATAATTTTTGTTGAGTGGATAGATTTTAGTTGGGATAGTCGTTCAACATTCTACAAGAACAACTTACCATGGAGTATGATTTCTCTGAAACCATGATAGATGTCAAATCGATCCTGACCAAGATGAGTCTGTGGTGTGAAATAATTTTTGTTGAGTGGATAGATTTAAGTTGGGGTAGTCGTTCAACATTCTACAAGAACAACTTACCATGGAGTATGATTTCTCTGAAATAATTTTTGTTGAGTGGATAGATTTTAGTTGGGGTAGTCGTTCAACATTCTACAAGAACAACTTACCATGGAGTATGATTTCTCTGAAACCATGATAGATTTCAAATCGATCCTGACCAAGATGAGTCTGTGGTGTGAAATAATTTTTGTTGAGTGGATAGATTTTAGTTGGGGTAGTCGTTCAACATTCTACAAGAACAACTTACCATGGAGTATGATTTCTCTGAAATAATTTTTGTTGAGTGGATAGATTTTAGTTGGGGTAGTCGTTCAACATTCTACAAGAACAACTTACCATGGAGTATGATTTCTCTGAAATAATTTTTGTTGAGTGGATAGATTTTAGTTGGGGTAGTCGTTCAACATTCTACAAGAACAACGAACCATGGAGTATGATTTCTCTGAAATAATTTTTGTTGAGTGGATAGATTTTAGTTGGGGTAGTCGTTCAACATTCTACAAGAACAACTTACCATGGAGTATGATTTCTCTGAAATAATTTTTGTTGAGTGGATAGATTTTAGATGGGATAGTCGTTCAACATTCTACAAGAACAACTTACCATAGAGTATGATTTCTCTGAAACCATGATAGATGTCAAATCGATCCTGACCAAAATGAGTCTGTGGTGTGAAATAATTTTTGTTGAGTGGATAGATTTTAGTTGGGGTAGTCGTTCAACATTCTACAAGAACAACTTACCATGGAGTATGATTTCTCTGAAACCATGATAGATTTCAAATCGATCCTGACCAAGATGAGTCTGTGGTGTGAAATAATTTTTGTTGAGTGGATAGATTTTAGTTGGGGTAGTCGTTCAACATTCTACAAGAACAACTTACCATGGAGTATGATTTCTCTGAAATAATTTTTGTTGAGTGGATAGATTTTAGTTGGGATAGTCGTTCAACATTCTACAAGAACAACTTACCATGGAGTATGATTTCTCTGAAACCATGATAGATGTCAAATCGATCCTGACCAAGATGAGTCTGTGGTGTGAAATAATTTTTGTTGAGTGGATAGATTTTAGTTGGGGTAGTCGTTCAACATTCTACAAGAACAACTTACCATGGAGTATGATTTCTCTGAAATAATTTTTGTTGAGTGGATAGATTTTAGTTGGGGTAGTCGTTCAACATTCTACAAGAACAACTTACCATGGAGTATGATTTCTCTGAAACCATGATAGATTTCAAATCGATCCTGACCAAGATGAGTCTGTGGTGTGAAATAATTTTTGTTGAGTGGATAGATTTTAGTTGGGGTAGTCGTTCAACATTCTACAAGAACAACTTACCATGGAGTATGATTTCTCTGAAATAATTTTTGTTTAGTGGATAGATTTTAGTTGGGGTAGTCGTTCAACATTCTACAAGAACAACTTACCATGGAGTATGATTTCTCTGAAACCATGATAGATGTCAAATCGATCCTGACCAAGATGAGTCTGTGGTGTGAAATAATTTTTGTTGAGTGGATAGATTTTAGTTGGGGTAGTCGTTCAACATTCTACAAGAACAACTTACCATGGAGTATGATTTCTCTGAAATAATTTTTGTTGAGTGGATAGATTTTAGTTGGGATAGTCGTTCAACATTCTACAAGAACAACTTACCATGGAGTATGATTTCTCTGAAACCATGATAGATGTCAAATCGATCCTGACCAAGATGAGTCTGTGGTGTGAAATAATTTTTGTTGAGTGGATAGATTTTAGTTGGGGTAGTCGTTCAACATTCTACAAGAACAACTTACCATGGAGTATGATTTCTCTGAAATAATTTTTGTTGAGTGGATAGATTTTAGTTGGGGTAGTCGTTCAACATTCTACAAGAACAACTTACCATGGAGTATGATTTCTCTGAAACCATGATAGATGTCAAATCGATCCTGACCAAGATGAGTCTGTGGTGTGAAATAATTTTTGTTGACTGGATAGATTTTAGTTGGGGTAGTCGTTCAACATTCTACAAGAACAACTTACCATGGAGTATGATTTCTCTGAAATAATTTTTGTTGAGTGGATAGATTTTAGTTGGGATAGTCGTTCAACATTCTACAAGAACAACTTACCATGGAGTATGATTTCTCTGAAACCATGATAGATGTCAAATCGATCCTGACCAAGATGAGTCTGTGGTGTGAAATAATTTTTGTTGAGTGGATAGATTTTAGTTGGGGTAGTCGTTCAACATTCTACAAGAACAACTTACCATGGAGTATGATTTCTCTGAAACCATGATAGATTTCAAATCGATCCTGACCAAGATGAGTCTGTGGTGTGAAATAATTTTTGTTGAGTGGATAGATTTTAGTTGGGGTAGTCGTTCAACATTCTACAAGAACAACTTACCATGGAGTATGATTTCTCTGAAACCATGATAGATTTCAAATCGATCCTGACCAAGATGAGTCTGTGGTGTGAAATAATTTTTGTTGAGTGGATAGATTTTAGTTGGGGTAGTCGTTCAACATTCTACAAGAACAACTTACCATGGAGTATGATTTCTCTGAAATAATTTTTGTTGAGTGGATAGATTTTAGTTGGGATAGTCGTTCAACATTCTACAAGAACAACTTACCATGGAGTATGATTTCTCTGAAACCATGATAGATGTCAAATCGATCCTGACCAAGATGAGTCTGTGGTGTGAAATAATTTTTGTTGAGTGGATAGATTTTAGTTGGGGTAGTCGTTCAACATTCTACAAGAACAACTTACCATGGAGTATGATTTCTCTGAAACCATGATAGATTTCAAATCGATCCTGACCAAGATGAGTCTGTGGTGTGAAATAATTTTTGTTGAGTGGATAGATTTTAGTTGGGATAGTCGTTCAACATTCTACAAGAACAACTTACCATGGAGTATGATTTCTCTGAAATAATTTTTGTTGAGTGGATAGATTTTAGTTGGGGTAGTCGTTCAACATTCTACAAGAACAACTTACCATGGAGTATGATTTCTCTGAAACCATGATAGATGTCAAATCGATCCTGACCAAGATGAGTCTGTGGTGTGAAATAATTTTTGTTGAGTGGATAGATTTTAGTTGGGGTAGTCGTTCAACATGGGGTATGACTTCTCTGAAATAATTTTAGTTGAGTGGATAGATTTTAGTTGGGATAGTCGTTCAACATTCTACAAGAACAACTTACCATGGAGTATGATTTCTCTGAAATAATTTTTGTTGAGTGGATAGATTTTAGTTGGGGTAGTCGTTCAACATTCTACAAGAACAACTTACCATGGAGTATGATTTCTCTGAAACCATGATAGATGTCAAATCGATCCTGACCAAGATGAGTCTGTGGTGTGAAATAATTTTTGTTGAGTGGATAGATTTTAGTTGGGGTAGTCGTTCAACATTCTACAAGAACAACTTACCATGGAGTATGATTTCTCTGAAATAATTTTTGTTGAGTGGATAGATTTTAGTTGGGATAGTCGTTCAACATTCTACAAGAACAACTTACCATGGAGTATGATTTCTCTGAAACCATGATAGATGTCAAATCGATCCTGACCAAGATGAGTCTGTGGTGTGAAATAATTTTTGTTGAGTGGATAGATTTTAGTTGGGGTAGTCGTTCAACATTCTACAAGAACAATTTACCATGGAGTATGATTTCTCTGAAACCATGATAGATTTCAAATCGATCCAGACCAAGATGAGTCTGTGGTGTGAAATAATTTTTGTTGAGTGGATAGATTTTAGTTGGGATAGTCGTTCAACATTCTACAAGAACAACTTACCATGGAGTATGATTTCTCTGAAATAATTTTTGTTGAGTGGATAGATTTTAGTTGGGGTAGTCGTTCAACATTCTACAAGAACAACTTACCATGGAGTATGATTTCTCTGAAACCATTATAGATGTCAAATCGATCCTGACCAAGATGAGTCTGTGGTGTGAAATAATTTTTGTTGAGTGGATAGATTTTAGTTGGGGTAGTCGTTCAACATTCTACAAGAACAACTTACCATGGAGTATGATTTCTCTGAAATAATTTTTGTTGAGTGGATAGATTTTAGTTGGGGTAGTCGTTCAATATTCTACAAGAACAACGAACCATGGAGTATGATTTCTCTGAAACCATGATAGATTTCAAATCGGTCCTGACCAAGATGAGTCTGTGGTGTGAAAAATTTTTTGTTGAGTGGATAGATTTTAGTTGGGGTAGTCGTTCAACATTTTACAAGAACAACGAACCATGGAGTATGATTTCTCTGAAATAATTTTTGTTGAGTGGATAGATTTTAGTTGGGGTAGTCGTTCAACATTCTACAAGAACAACTTACCATGGAGTATGATTTCTCTGAAATAATTTTTGTTGAGTGGATAGATTTTAGTTGGGATAGTCGTTCAACATTCTACAAGAACAACTTACCATGGAGTATGATTTCTCTGAAACCATGATAGATTTCAAATCGATCCTGACCAAGATGAGTCTGTGGTGTGAAATAATTTTTGTTGAGTGGATAGATTTTAGTTGGGGTAGTCGTTCAACATTCTACAAGAACAACTTACCATGGAGTATGATTTCTCTGAAATAATTTTTGTTGAGTGGATAGATTTTAGTTGGGATAGTCGTTCAACATTCTACAAGAACAACTTACCATATAGTATGATTTCTCTGAAACCATGATAGATGTCAAATCGATCCTGACCAAGATGAGTCTGTGGTGTGAAATAATTTTTGTTGAGTGGATAGATTTTAGTTGGGGTAGTCGTTCAACATTCTACAAGAACAACTTACCATGGAGTATGATTTCTCTGAAACCATGATAGATGTCAAATCGATCCTGACCAAGATGAGTCTGTGGTGTGAAATAATTTTTGTTGAGTGGATAGATTTTAGTTGGGGTAGTCGTTCAACATTCTACAAGAACAACGAACCATGGAGTATGATTTCTCTGAAATAATTTTTGTTGAGTGGATAGATTTTAGTTGGGGTAGTCGTTCAACATTCTACAAGAACAACTTACCATGGAGTATGATTTCTCTGAAATAATTTTTGTTGAGTGGATAGATTTTAGTTGGGATAGTCGTTCAACATTCTACAAGAACAACTTACCATGGAGTATGATTTCTCTGAAACCATGATAGATGTCAAATCGATCCTGACCAAGATGAGTCTGTGGTGTGAAATAATTTTTGTTGAGTGGATAGATTTTAGTTGGGGTAGTCGTTCAACATTCTACAAGAACAACTTACCATGGAGTATGATTTCTCTGAAACCATGATAGATGTCAAATCGATCCTGACCAAGATGAGTCTGTGGTGTGAAATAATTTTTGTTGAGTGGATAGATTTTAGTTGGGGTAGTCGTTCAACATTCTACAAGAACAACTTACCATGGAGTATGATTTCTCTGAAATAATTTTTGTTGAGTGGATAGATTTTAGTTGGGATAGTCGTTCAACATTCTACAAGAACAACTTACCATGGAGTATGATTTCTCTGAAACCATGATAGATGTCAAATCGATCCTGACCAAGATGAGTCTGTGGTGTGAAATAATTTTTGTTGAGTGGATAGATTTTAGTTGGGGTAGTCGTTCAACATTCTACAAGACCAACTTACCATGGAGTATGATTTCTCTGAAACCATGATAGATTTCAAATCGATCCTGACCAAGATGAGTCTGTGGTGTGAAATAATTTTTGTTGAGTGGATAGATTTTAGTTGGGGTAGTCGTTCAACATGGGGTATGACTTCTCTGAAATAATTTTTGTTGAGTGGATAGATTTTAGTTGGGATAGTCGTTCAACATTCTACAAGAACAACTTACCATGGAGTATGATTTCTCTGAAATAATTTTTGTTGAGTGGATAGATTTTAGTTGGGGTAGTCGTTCAACATTCTACAAGAACAACTTACCATGGAGTATGATTTCTCTGAAACCATGATAGATGTCAAATCGATCCTGACCAAGATGAGTCTGTGGTGTGAAATAATTTTTGTTGAGTGGATAGATTTTAGTTGGGGTAGTCGTTCAACATTCTACAAGAACAACTTACCATGGAGTATGATTTCTCTGAAATAATTTTTGTTGAGTGGATAGATTTTAGTTGGGGTAGTCGTTCAACATTCTACAAGAACAACTTACCATGGAGTATGATTTCTCTGAAACCATGATAGATTTCAAATCGATCCTGACCAAGATGAGTCTGTGATGTGAAATAATTTTTGTTGAGTGGATAGATTTTAGTTGGGGTAGTCGTTCAACATTCTACAAGAACAACTTACCATGGAGTATGATTTCTCTGAAACCATGATAGATGTCAAATCGATCCTGACCAAGATGAGTCTGTGGTGTGAAATAATTTTTGTTGAGTGGATAGATTTTAGTTTTGGTAGTCGTTCAACATTCTACAAGAACAACTTACCATGGAGTATGATTTCTCTGAAACCATTATAGATGTCAAATCGATCCTGACCAAGATGAGTCTGTGGTGTGAAATAATTTTTGTTGAGCGGATAGATTTTAGTTGGGGTAGTCGTTCAACATTCTACAAGAACAACTTACCATGGAGTATGATTTCTCTGAAATAATTTTTGTTGAGTGGATAGATTTTAGTTGGGGTAGTCGTTCAACATTCTACAAGAACAACTTACCATGGAGTATGATTTCTCTGAAATAATTTTTGTTGAGTGGATAGATTTTAGTTGGGGTAGTCGTTCAACATTCTACAAGAACAACTTACCATGGAGTATGATTTCTCTGAAACCATGATAGATTTCAAATCGATCCTGACCAAGATGAGTCTGTGGTGTGAAATAATCTTTGTTGAGTGGATAGATTTTAGTTGGGATAGTCGTTCAACATTCTACAAGAACAACTTACCATGGAGTATGATTTCTCTGAAATAATTTTTGTTGAGTGGATAGATTTTAGTTGGGATAGTCGTTCAACATTCTACAAGAACAACTTACCATGGAGTATGATTTCTCTGAAATAATTTTTGTTGAGTGGATAGATTTTAGTTGGGATAGTCGTTCAACATTCTACAAGAACAACTTACCATTGAGTATGATTTCTCTGAAATAATTTTTGTTGAGTGGATAGATTTTAGTTGGGGTAGTCGTTCAACATTCTACAAGAACAACTTACCATGGAGTATGACTTCTCTGAAATAATTTTTGTTGAGTATATAGATTTTAGTTGGGGTAGTCGTTCAACATTCTACAAGAACAACTTACCATGGAGTATGATTTCTCTGAAACCATGATAGATGTCAAATCGATCCTGACCAAGATGAGTCTGTGGTGTGAAATAATTTTTGTTGAGTGGATAGATTTTAGTTGGGGTAGTCGTTCAACATTCTACAAGAACAACTTACCATGGAGTATGATTTCTCTGAAACCATGATAGATTTCAAATCGATCCTGACCAAGATGAGTCTGTGGTGTGAAATAATTTTTGTTGAGTGGATAGATTTTAGTTGGGGTAGTCGTTCAACATTCTACAAGAACAACTTACCATGGAGTATGATTTCTCTGAAATAATTTTTGTTGAGTGGATAGATTTTAGTTGGGATAGTCGTTCAACATTCTACAAGAACAACTTACCATGGAGTATGATTTCTCTGAAACCATGATAGATGTCAAATCGATCCTGACCAAGATGAGTCTGTGGTGTGAAATAATTTTTGTTGAGTGGATAGATTTTAGTTGGGGTAGTCGTTCAACATTCTACAAGAACAACTTACCATGGAGTATGATTTCTCTGAAACCATGATAGATTTCAAATCGATCCTGACCAAGATGAGTCTGTGGTGTGAAATAATTTTTGTTGAGTGGATAGATTTTAGTTGGGGTAGTCGTTCAACATTCTACAAGAACAACTTACCATGAAGTATGATTTCTCTGAAATAATTTTTGTTGAGTGGATAGATTTTAGTTGGGGTAGTCGTTCAACATTCTACAAGAACAACGAACCATGGAGTATGATTTCTCTGAAATAATTTTTGTTGAGTGGATAGATTTTAGTTGGGGTAGTCGTTCAACATTCTACAAGAACAACTTAACATTGGAGTATGATTTCTCTGAAACCATGATAGATTTCAAATCGATCCTGACCAAGATGAGTCTGTGGTGTGAAATAATTTTTGTTGAGTGGATAGATTTTAGTTGGGGTAGTCGTTCAACATTCTACAAGAACAACTTACCATGGAGTATGATTTCTCTGAAACCATGATAGATTTCAAATCGATCCTGACCAAGATGAGTCTGTGGTGTGAAATAATTTTTGTTGAGTGGATAGATTTTAGTTGGGATAGTCGTTCAACATTCTACAAGAACAACTTACCATGGAGTATGATTTCTCTGAAATAATTTTTGTTGAGTGGATAGATTTTAGTTGGGGTAGTCGTTCAACATTCTACAAGAACAACTTACCATGGAGTATGATTTCTCTGAAACCATGATAGATGTCAAATCGATCCTGACCAAGATGAGTCTGTGGTGTGAAATAATTTTTGTTGAGTGGATAGATTTTAGTTGGGGTAGTCGTTCAACATTCTACAAGAACAACTTACCATGGAGTATGATTTCTCTGAAACCATGATAGATTTCAAATCGATCCTGACCAAGATGAGTCTGTGGTGTGAAAGAATTTTTGTTGAGTGGATAGATTTTAGTTGGGGTACTCGTTCAACATTCTACAAGAACAACTTACCATGGAGTATGATTTCTCTGAAATAATTTTTGTTGAGTGGATAGATTTTAGTTGGGATAGTCGTTCAACATTCTACAAGAACAACTTACCATGGAGTATGATTTCTCTGAAACCATGATAGATGTCAAATCGATCCTGACCAAGATGAGTCTGTGGTGTGAAATAATTTTTGTTGAGTGGATAGATTTTAGTTGGGATAGTCGTTCAACATTCTACAAGAACAACTTACCATGGAGTATGATTTCTCTGAAACCATGATAGATTTCAAATCGATCCTGACCAAGATGAGTCTGTGGTGTGAAATAATTTTTGTTGAGTGGATAGATTTTAGTTGGGGTAGTCGTTCAACATTCTACAAGAACAACTTACCATGGAGTATGATTTCTCTGAAACCATGATAGATTTCAAATCGATCCTGACCAAGATGAGTCTGTGGTGTGAAATAATTTTTGTTGAGTGGATAGATTTTAGTTGGGGTAGTCGTTCAACATTCTACAAGAACAACGAACCATGGAGTATGATTTCTCTGAAATAATTTTTGTTGAGTGGATAGATTTTAGTTGGGGTAGTCGTTCAACATTCTACAAGAACAACTTAACATTGGAGTATAATTTCTCTGAAATAATTTTTGTTGAGTGGATAGATTTTAGTTAGGATAGTCGTTCAACATTCTACAAGAACAACTTACCATGGAGTATGATTTCTCTGAAACCATGATAGATGTCAAATCGATCCTGACCAAGATGAGTCTGTGGTGTGAAATAATTTTTGTTGAGTGGATAGATTTTAGTTGGGGTAGTCGTTCAACATTCTACAAGAACAACTTACCATGGAGTATGATTTCTCTGAAACCATGATAGATTTCAAATCGATCCTGACCAAGATGAGTCTGTGGTGTGAAATAATTTTTGTTGAGTGGATAGATTTTAGTTGGGGTAGTCGTTCAACATTCTACAAGAACAACTTACCATGGAGTATGATTTCTCTGAAACCATGATAGATTTCAAATCGATCCTGACCAAGATGAGTCTGTGGTGTGAAATAATTTTTGTTGAGTGGATAGATTTTAGTTGGGGTAGTCATTCAACATTCTACAAGAACAACTTACCATGGAGTATGATTTCTCTGAAACCATGATAGATTTCAAATCGATCCTGACCAAGATGAGTCTGTGGTGTGAAATAATTTTTGTTGAGTGGATAGATTTTAGTTGGGGTAGTCGTTCAACATTCTACAAGAACAACTTACCATGGAGTATGATTTCTCTGAAATAATTTTTGTTGAGTGGATAAATTTTAGTTGGGATAGTCGTTCAACATTCTACAAGAACAACTTACCATGGAGTATGATTTCTCTGAAACCATGATAGATGTCAAATCGATCCTGACCAAGATGAGTCTGTGGTGTGAAATAATTTTTGTTGAGTGGATAGATTTTAGTTGGGGTAGTCGTTCAACATTCTACAAGAACAACTTACCATGGAGTATGATTTCTCTGAAATAATTTTTGTTGAGTGGATAGATTTTAGTTGGGGTAGTCGTTCAACATTCTACAAGAACAACTTACCATGGAGTATGATTTCTCTGAAACCATGATAGATTTCAAATCGATCCTGACCAAGATGAGTCTGTGGTGTGAAATAATTTTTGTTGAGTGGATAGATTTTAGTTGGGGTAGTCGTTCAACATTCTACAAGAACAACTTACCATGGAGTATGATTTCTCTGAAATAATTTTTGTTGAGTGGATAGATTTTAGTTGGGATAGTCGTTCAACATTCTACAAGAACAACTTACCATGGAGTATGATTTCTCTGAAACCATGATAGATGTCAAATCGATCCTGACCAAGATGAGTCTGTGGTGTGAAATAATTTTTGTTGAGTGGATAGATTTTAGTTGGGGTAGTCGTTCAACATGGGGTATGACTTCTCTGAAATAATTTTTGTTGAGTGGATAGATTTTAGTTGGGATAGTCGTTCAACATTCTACAAGAACAACTTACCATGGAGTATGATTTCTCTGAAACCATGATAGATGTCAAATCGATCCTGACCAAGATGAGTCTGTGGTGTGAAATAATTTTTGTTGATTGGATAGATTTTAGTTGGGGTAGTCGTTCAACATTCTACAAGAACAACTTACCATGGAGTATGATTTCTCTGAAACCATGATAGATTCAAATCGATCCTGACCATGATGAGTCTGTGGTGTGAAATAATTTTTGTTGAGTGGATAGATTTTAGTTGGGGTAGTCGTTCAACATTCTACAAGAACAACGAACCATGGAGTATGATTTCTCTGAAACCATGATAGATTTCAAATCGATCCTGACCAAGATGAGTCTGTGGTGTGAAATAATTTTTGTTGAGTGGATAGATTTTAGTTGGGGTAGTCGTTCAACATTCTACAAGAACAACGAACCATGGAGTATGATTTCTCTGAAATAATTTATGTTGAGTGGATAGATTTTAGTTGGGGTAGTCGTTCAACATTCTACAAGAACAACTTACCATGGAGTATGATTTCTCTGAAATAATTTTTGTTGAGTGGATAGATTTTAGTTGGGATAGTCGTTCAACATTCTACAAGAACAACTTACCATGGAGTATGATTTCTCTGAAACCATGATAGATTTCAAATCGATCCTGACCAAGATGAGTCTGTGGTGTGAAATAATTTTTGTTGAGTGGATAGATTTTAGTTGGGATAGTCGTTCAACATTCTACAAGAACAACGAACCATGGAGTATGATTTCCCTGAAATAATTTTTGTTGAGTGGATAGATTTTAGTTGGGGTAGTCGTTCAACATTCTACAAGAACAACTTACCATGGAGTATGATTTCTCTGAAATAATTTTTGTTGAGTGGATAGATTTTAGTTGGGATAGTCGTTCAACATTCTACAAGAACAACTTACCATGGAGTATGATTTCTCTGAAACCATGATAGATTTCAAATCGATCCTGACCAAGATGAGTCTGTGGTGTGAAATAATTTTTGTTGAGTGGATAGATTTTAGTTGGGGTAGTCGTTCAACATTCTACAAGAACAACTTACCATGGAGTATGATTTCTCTGAAACCATGATAGATTTCAAATCGATCCTGACCAAGATGAGTCTGTGGTGTGAAATAATTTTTGTTGAGTGGATAGATTTTAGTTGGGATAGTCGTTCAACATTCTACAAGAACAACTTACCATGGAGTATGATTTCTCTGAAATAATTTTTGTTGAGTGGATAGATTTTAGTTGGGATAGTCGTTCAACATTCTACAAGAACAACTTACCATGGAGTATGATTTCTCTGAAACCATGATAGATGTCAAATCGATCCTGACCAAGATGAGTCTGTGGTGTGAAATAATTTTTGTTGAGTGGATAGATTTTAGTTGGGGTAGTCGTTCAACATTCTACAAGAACAACTTACCATGGAGTATGATTTCTCTGAAATAATTTTTGTTGAGTGGATAGATTTTAGTTGGGATAGTCGTTCAACATTCTACAAGAACAACTTACCATGGAGTATGATTTCTCTGAAACCATGATAGATTTCAAATCGATCCTGACCAAGATGAGTCTGTGGTGTGAAATAATTTTTGTTGAGTGGATAGATTTTAGTTGGGGTAGTCGTTCAACATTCTACAAGAACAACTTACCATGGAGTATGATTTCTCTGAAATAATTTTTGTTGAGTGGATAGATTTTAGTTGGGATAGTCGTTCAACATTCTACAAGAACAACTTACCATGGAGTATGATTTCTCTGAAACCATGATAGATGTCAAATCGATCCTGACCAAGATGAGTCTGTGGTGTGAAATAATTTTTGTTGAGTGGATAGATTTTAGTTGGGGTAGTCGTTCAACATTCTACAAGAACAACTTACCATGGAGTATGATTTCTCTGAAATAATTTTTGTTGAGTGGATAGATTTTAGTTGGGGTAGTCGTTCAACATTCTACAAGAACAACTTACCATGGAGTATGATTTCTCTGAAACCATGATAGATGTCAAATCGATCCTGACCAAGATGAGTCTGTGGTGTGAAATAATTTTTGTTAAGTGGATAGATTTTAGTTGGGGTAGTCGTTCAACATTCTACAAGAACAACTTACCATGGAGTATGATTTCTCTGAAATAATTTTTGTTGAGTGGATAGATTTTAGTTGGGGTAGTCGTTCAACATTCTACAAGAACAACTTACCATGGAGTATGATTTCTCTGAAACCATGATAGATGTCAAATCGATCCTGACCAAGATGAGTCTGTGGTGTGAAATAATTTTTGTTGAGTGGATAGATTTTAGTTGGGGTAGTCGTTCAACATTCTACAAGAACAACTTACCATGGAGTATGATTTCTCTGAAACCATGATAGATGTCAAATCGATCCTGACCAAGATGAGTCTGTGGTGTGAAATAATTTTTGTTGAGTGGATAGATTTTAGTTGGGGTAGTCGTTCAACATTCTACAAGAACAACTTACCATGGAGTATGATTTCTCTGCAACCATGATAGATGTCAAATCGATCCTGACCAAGATGAGTCTGTGGTGTGAAATAATTTTTGTTGAGTGGATAGATTTTAGTTGGGGTAGTCGTTCAACATTCTACAAGAACAACGAACCATGGAGTATGATTTCTCTGAAATAATTTTTGTTGAGTGGATAGATTTTAGTTGGGGTAGTCGTTCAACATTCTACAAGAACAACTTACCATGGAGTATGATTTCTCTGAAATAATTTTTGTTGAGTGGATAGATTTTAGTTGGGATAGTCGTTCAACATTCTACAAGAACAACTTACCATGGAGTATGATTTCTCTGAAATAATTTTTGTTGAGTGGATAGATTTTAGTTGGGGTAGTCGTTCAACATTCTACAAGAACAACTTACCATGGAGTATGATTTCTCTGAAACCATGATAGATGTCAAATCGATCCTGACCAAGATGAGTCTGTGGTGTGAAATAATTTTTGTTGAGTGGATAGATTTTAGTTGGGGTAGTCGTTCAACATTCTACAAGAACAACTTACCATGGAGTATGATTTCTCTGAAACCATGATAGATTTCAAATCGATCCTGCCCAAGATGAGTCTGTGGTGTGAAATAATTATTGTTGAGTGGATAGATTTTAGTTGGGGTAGTCGTTCAACATTCTACAAGAACAACTTACCATGGAGTATGATTTCTCTGAAACCATGATAGATGTCAAATCGATCCTGACCAAGATGAGTCTGTGGTGTGAAATAATTTTTGTTGAGTGGATAGATTTTAGTTGGGGTAGTCGTTCAACATTCTACAAGAACAACTTACCATGGAGTATGATTTCTCTGAAATAATTTTTGTTGAGTGGATAGATTTTAGTTGGGGTAGTCGTTCAACATTCTACAAGAACAACTTACCATGGAGTATGATTTCTCTGAAACCATGATAGATGTCAAATCGATCCTGACCAAGTTGAGTCTGTGGTTTGAAATAATTTTTGTTGAGTGGATAGATTTTAGTTGGGGTAGTCGTTCAACATGGGGTATGACTTCTCTGAAATAATTTTTGTTGAGTGGATAGATTTTAGTTGGGATAGTCGTTCAACATTCTACAAGAACAACTTACCATGGAGTATGATTTCTCTGAAATAATTTTTGTTGAGTGGATTTTAGTTGGGGTAGTCGTTCAACATTCTACAAGAACAACTTACCATGGAGTATGATTTCTCTGAAACCATGATAGATGTCAAATCGATCCTGACCAAGATGAGTCTGTGGTGTGAAATAATTTTTGTTGAGTGGATAGATTTTAGTTGGGGTAGTCGTTCAACATTCTACAAGAACAACTTACCATGGAGTATGATTTCTCTGAAACCATGATAGATGTCAAATCGATCCTGACCAAGTTGAGTCTGTGGTTTGAAATAATTTTTGTTGAGTGGATAGATTTTAGTTGGGGTAGTCGTTCAACATGGGGTATGACTTCTCTGAAATAATTTTTGTTGAGTGGATAGATTTTAGTTGGGATAGTCGTTCAACATTCTACAAGAACAACTTACCATGGAGTATGATTTCTCTGAAATAATTTTTGTTGAGTGGATTTTAGTTGGGGTAGTCGTTCAACATTCTACAAGAACAACTTACCATGGAGTATGATTTCTCTGAAACCATGATAGATGTCAAATCGATCCTGACCAAGATGAGTCTGTGGTGTGAAATAATTTTTGTTGAGTGGATAGATTTTAGTTGGGGTAGTCGTTCAACATTCTACAAGAACAACTTACCATGGAGTATGATTTCTCTGAAATAATTTTTGTTGAGTGGATAGATTTTAGTTGGGATAGTCGTTCAACATTCTACAAGAACAACTTACCATGGAGTATGATTTCTCTGAAACCATGATAGATGTCAAATCGATCCTGACCAAGATGAGTCTGTGGTGTGAAATAATTTTTGTTGAGTGGATAGATTTTAGTTGGGGTAGTCGTTCAACATTCTACAAGAACAACTTACCATGGAGTATGATTTCTCTGAAACCATGATAGATTTCAAATCGATCCTGACCAAGATGAGTCTGTGGTGTGAAATAATTTTTGTTGAGTGGATAGATTTTAGTTGGGGTAGTCGTTCAACATTCTACAAGAACAACTTACCAGGGAGTATGATTTCTCTGAAACCATGATAGATTTCAAATCGATCCTGACCAAGATGAGTCTGTGGTGTGAAATAATTTTTGTTGAGTGGATAGATTTTAGTTGGGGTAGTCGTTCAACATGGGGTATGACTTCTCTGAAATAATTTTTGTTGAGTGGATAGATTTTAGTTGGGATAGTCGTTCAACATTCTACAAGAACAACTTACCATGGAGTATGATTTCTCTGAAATAATTTTTGTTGAGTGGATAGATTTTAGTTGGGGTAGTCGTTCAACATTCTACAAGAACAACTTACCATGGAGTATGATTTCTCTGAAACCATGATAGATGTCAAATCGATCCTGACCAAGATGAGTCTGTGGTGTGAAATAATTTTTGTTGAGTGGATAGATTTTAGTTGGGGTAGTCGTTCAACATTCTACAAGAACAACTTACCATGGAGTATGATTTCTCTGAAATAATTTTTGTTGAGTGGATAGATTTTAGTTGGGGTAGTCGTTCAACATTCTACAAGAACAACTTACCATGGAGTATGATTTCTCTGAAACCATGATAGATGTCAAATCGATCCTGACCAAGATGAGTCTGTGGTGTGAAATAATTTTTGTTGAGTGGATAGATTTTAGTTGGGGTAGTCGTTCAACATTCTACAAGAACAACTTACCATGGAGTATGATTTCTCTGAAACCATTATAGATGTCAAATCGATCCTGACCAAGATGAGTCTGTGGTGTGAAATAATTTTTGTTGAGTGGATAGATTTTAGTTGGGGTAGTCGTTCAACATTCTACAAGAACAACTTACCATGGAGTATGATTTCTCTGAAATAATTTTTGTTGAGTGGATAGATTTTAGTTGGGGTAGTCGTTCAACATTCTACAAGAACAACTTACCATGGAGTATGATTTCTCTGAAACCATGATAGATGTCAAATCGATCCTGACCAAGATGAGTCTGTGGTGTGAAATAATTTTTGTTGAGTGGATAGATTTTAGTTGGGGTAGTCGTTCAACATTCTACAAGAACAACTTACCATGGAGTATGATTTCTCTGAAACCATGATAGATGTCAAATCGATCCTGACCAAGATGAGTCTGTGGTGTGAAATAATTTTTGTTGAGTGGATAGATTTTAGTTGGGGTAGTCGTTCAACATTCTACAAGAACAACTTACCATGGAGTATGATTTCTCTGAAATAATTTTTGTTGAGTGGATAGATTTTAGTTGGGGTAGTCGTTCAACATTCTACAAGAACAACTTACCATGGAGTATGATTTCTCTGAAATAATTTTTGTTGAGTGGATAGATTTTAGTTGGGGTAGTCGTTCAACATTCTACAAGAACAACTTACCATGGAGTATGATTTCTCTGAAAAAATGATAGATTTCAAATCGATCCTGACCAAGATGAGTCTGTGGTGTGAAATAATTTTTGTTGAGTGGATAGATTTTAGTTGGGATAGTCGTTCAACATTCTACAAGAACAACTTACCATGGAGTATGATTTCTCTGAAATAATTTTTGTTGAGTGGATAGATTTTAGTTGGGATAGTCGTTCAACATTCTACAAGAACAACTTACCATGGAGTATGATTTCTCTGAAATAATTTTAGTTGAGTGGATAGATTTTAGTTGGGATAGTCGTTCAACATTCTACAAGAACAACTTACCATGGAGTATGATTTCTCTGAAATAATTTTTGTTGAGTGGATAGATTTTAGTTGGGGTAGTCGTTCAACATTCTACAAGAACAACTTACCATGGAGTATGATTTCTCTGAAATAATTTTTGTTGAGTGGATAGATTTTAGTTGGGGTAGTCGTTCAACATTCTACAAGAACAACTTACCATGGAGTATGATTTCTCTGAAACCATGATAGATGTCAAATCGATCCTGACCAAGATGAGTCTGTGGTGTGAAATAATTTTTGTTGAGTGGATAGATTTTAGTTGGGGTAGTCGTTCAACATTCTACAAGAACAACTTACCATGGAGTATGATTTCTCTGAAACCATGATAGATGTCAAATCGATCCTGACCAAGATGAGTCTGTGGTGTGAAATAATTTTTGTTGAGTGGATAGATTTTAGTTGGGATAGTCGTTCAACATTCTACAAGAACAACTTACCATGGAGTATGATTTCTCTGAAATAATTTTTGTTGAGTGGATAGATTTTAGTTGGGGTAGTCGTTCAACATTCTACAAGAACAACTTACCATGGAGTATGATTTCTCTGAAACCATGATAGATTTCAAATCGATCCTGACCAAGATGAGTCTGTGGTGTGAAATAATTTTTGTTGAGTGGATAGATTTTAGTTGGGGTAGTCGTTCAACATTCTACAAGAACAACTTACCATGGAGTATGATTTCTCTGAAATAATTTTTGTTGAGTGGATAGATTTTAGTTGGGGTAGTCGTTCAACATTCTACAAGAACAACTTACCATGGAGTATGATTTCTCTGAAACCATGATAGATTTCAAATCGATCCTGACCAAGATGAGTCTGTGGTGTGAAATAATTTTTGTTGAGTGGATAGATTTTAGTTGGGATAGTCGTTCAACATTCTACAAGAACAACTTACCATGGAGTATGATTGCTCTGAAATAATTTTTGTTGAGTGGATAGATTTTAGTTGGGGTAGTCGTTCAACATTCTACAAGAACAACTTACCATGGAGTATGATTTCTCTGAAACCATGATAGATGTCAAATCGATCCTGACCAAGATGAGTCTGTGGTGTGAAATAATTTTTGTTGAGTGGATAGATTTTAGTTGGGGTAGTCGTTCAACATTCTACAAGAACAACTTACCATGGAGTATGATTTCTCTGAAACCATGATAGATTTCAAATCGATCCTGACCAAGATGAGTCTGTGGTGTGAAATAATTTTTGTTGAGTGGATAGATTTTAGTTGGGGTAGTCGTTCAACATTCTACAAGAACAACTTACCATGGAGTATGATTTCTCTGAAACCATGATAGATGTCAAATCGATCCTGACCAAGATGAGTCTGTGGTGTGAAATAATTTTTGTTGAGTGGATAGATTTTAGTTGGGGTAGTCGTTCAACATTCTACAAGAACAACTTAAGATGGAGTATGATTTCTCTGAAATAATTTTTGTTGAGTGGATAGATTTTAGTTGGGGTAGTCGTTCAACATTCTACAAGAACAACTTACCATGGAGTATGATTTCTCTGAAACCATGATAGATTTCAAATCGATCCTGACCAAGATGAGTCTGTGGTGTGAAATAATTTTTGTTGAGTGGATAGATTTTAGTTGGGATAGTCGTTCAACATTCTACAAGAACAACTTACCATGGAGTATGATTTCTCTGAAATAATTTTTGTTGAGTGGATAGATTTTAGTTGGGGTAGTCGTTCAACATTCTACAAGAAAAACTTACCATGGAGTATGATTTCTCTGAAACCATGATAGATGTCAAATCGATCCTGACCAAGATGAGTCTGTGGTGTGAAATAATTTTTGTTGAGTGGATAGATTTTAGTTGGGGTAGTCGTTCAACATTCTACAAGAACAACTTACCATGGAGTATGATTTCTCTGAAATAATTTTTATTGAGTGGATAGATTTTAGTTGGGGTAGTCGTTCAACATTCTACAAGAACAACTTACCATGGAGTATGATTTCTCTGAAACCATGATAGATTTCAAATCGATCCTGACCAAGATGAGTCTGTGGTGTGAAATAATTTTTGTTGAGTTTATAGATTTTAGTTGGGGTAGTCGTTCAACATTCTACAAGAACAACTTACCATGGAGTATGATTTCTCTGAAATAATTTTTGTTGAGTGGATAGATTTTAGTTGGGATAGTCGTTCAACATTCTACAAGAACAACTTACCATGGAGTATGATTTCTCTGAAACCATGATAGATGTCAAATCGATCCTGACCAAGATGAGTCTGTGGTGTGAAATAGTTTTTGTTGAGTGGATAGATTTTAGTTGGGGTAGTCGTTCAACATTCTACAAGAACAACTTACCATGGAGTATGATTTCTCTGAAATAATTTTTGTTGAGTGGATAGATTTTAGTTGGGGTAGTCGTTCAACATTCTACAAGAACAACTTACCATGGAGTATGATTTCTCTGAAACCATGATAGATTTCAAATCGATCCTGACCAAGATGAGTCTGTGGTGTGAAATAATTTTTGTTGAGTGGATAGATTTTAGTTGGGATAGTCGTTCAACATTCTACAAGAACAACTTACCATGGAGTATGATTTCTCTGAAATAATTTTTGTTGAGTGGATAGATTTTAGTTGGGGTAGTCGTTCAACATTCTACAAGAACAACTTACCATGGAGTATGATTTCTCTGAAACCATGATAGATGTCAAATCGATCCTGACCAAGATGAGTCTGTGGTGTGAAATAATTTTTGTTGAGTGGATAGATTTTAGTTGGGGTAGTCGTTCAACATTCTACAAGAACAACTTACCATGGAGTATGATTTCTCTGAAATAATTTTTGTTGAGTGGATAGATTTTAGTTGGGATAGTCGTTCAACATTCTACAAGAACAACTTACCATGGAGTATGATTTCTCTGAAACCATGATAGATGTCAAATCGATCCTGACCAAGATGAGTCTGTGGTGTGAAATAATTTTTGTTGAGTGGATAGATTTTAGTTGGGGTAGTCGTTCAACATTCTACAAGAACAAGTTACCATGGAGTATGATTTCTCTGAAATAATTTTTGTTGAGTGGATAGATTTTAGTTGGGGTAGTCGTTCAACATTCTACAAGAACAACTTACCATGGAGTATGATTTCTCTGAAACCATGATAGATTTCAAATCGATCCTGACCAAGATGAGTCTGTGGTGTGAAATAATTTTTGTTGAGTGGATAGATTTTAGTTGGGGTAGTCGTTCAACATTCTACAAGAACAACTTACCATGGAGTATGATTTCTCTGAAATAATTTTTGTTGAGTGGATAGATTTTAGTTGGGATAGTCGTTCAACATTCTACAAGAACAACTTACCATGGAGTATGATTTCTCTGAAACCATGATAGATGTCAAATCGATCCTGACCAAGATGAGTCTGTGGTGTGAAATAATTTTTGTTGAGTGGATAGATTTTAGTTGGGGTAGTCGTTCAACATTCTACAAGAACAACTTACCATGGAGTATGATTTCTCTGAAATAATTTTTGTTGAGTGGATAGATTTTAGTTGGGGTAGTCGTTCAACATTCTACAAGAACAACTTACCATGGAGTATGATTTCTCTGAAACCATGATAGATTTCAAATCGATCCTGACCAAGATGAGTCTGTGGTGTGAAATAATTTTTGTTGAGTGGATAGATTTTAGTTGGGGTAGTCGTTCAACATTCTACAAGAACAACTTACCATGGAGTATGATTTCTCTGAAATAATTTTTGTTGAGTGGATAGATTTTAGTTGGGATAGTCGTTCAACATTCTACAAGAACAACTTACCATGGAGTATGATTTCTCTGAAACCATGATAGATGTCAAATCGATCCTGACCAAGATGAGTCTGTGGTGTGAAATAATTTTTGTTGAGTGGATAGATTTTAGTTGGGGTAGTCGTTCAACATTCTACAAGAACAACTTACCATGGAGTATGATTTCTCTGAAATAATTTTTGTTGAGTGGATAGATTTTAGTTGGGGTAGTCGTTCAACATTCTACAAGAACAACTTACCATGGACTATGATTTCTCTGAAACCATGATAGATTTCAAATCGATCCTGACCAAGATGAGTCTGTGGTGTGAAATAATTTTTGTTGAGTGGATAGATTTTAGTTGGGATAGTCGTTCAACATTCTACAAGAACAACTTACCATGGAGTATGATTTCTCTGAAATAATTTTTGTTGAGTGGATAGATTTTAGTTGGGGTAGTCGTTCAACATTCTACAAGAACAACTTACCATGGAGTATGATTTCTCTGAAACCATGATAGATGCCAAATCGATCCTGACCAAGATGAGTCTGTGGTGTGAAATAATTTTTGTTGAGTGGATAGATTTTAGTTGGGGTAGTCGTTCAACATTCTACAAGAACAACTTACCATGGAGTATGATTTCTCTGAAACCATGATAGATTTCAAATCGATCCTGACCAAGATGAGTCTGTGGTGTGAAATAATTTTTGTTGAGTGGATAGATTTTAGTTGGGGTAGTCGTTCAACATTCTACAAGAACAACTTACCATGGAGTATGATTTCTCTGAAACCATGATAGATTTCAAATCGATCCTGACCAAGATGAGTCTGTGGTGTGAAATAATTTTTGTTGAGTTTATAGATTTTAGTTGGGGTAGACGTTCAACATTCTACAAGAACAACGAACCATGGAGTATGATTTCTCTGAAATAATTTTTGTTGAGTGGATAGATTTTAGTTGGGGTAGTCGTTCAACATTCTACAAGAACAACTTACCATGGAGTATGATTTCTCTGAAATAATTTTTGTTGAGTGGATAGATTTTAGTTGGGTAGTCGTTCAACATTCTACAAGAACAACTTACCATGGAGTATGATTTCTCTGAAACCATGATAGATGTCAAATCGATCCTGACCAAGATGAGTCTGTGGTGTGAAATAATTTTTGTTGAGTGGATAGATTTTAGTTGGGGTAGTCGTTCAACATTCTACAAGAACAACTTACCATGGAGTATGATTTCTCTGAAATAATTTTTGTTGAGTTGATAGATTTTAGTTGGGGTAGTCGTTCAACATTCTACAAGAACAACTTACCATGGAGTATGATTTCTCTGAAACCATGATAGATTTCAAATCGATCCTGACCAAGATGAGTCTGTGGTGTGAAATAATTTTTGTTGAGTGGATAGATTTTAGTTGGGATAGTCGTTCAACATTCTACAAGAACAACTTACCATGGACTATGATTTCTCTGAAACCATGATAGATTTCAAATCGATCCTGACCAAGATGAGTCTGTGGTGTGAAATAATTTTTGTTGAGTGGATAGATTTTAGTTGGGGTAGTCGTTCAACATTCTACAAGAACAACTTACCATGGAGTATGATTTCTCTGAAACCATGATAGATTTCAAATCGATCCTGACCAAGATGAGTCTGTGGTGTGAAATAATTTTTGTTGAGTGGATAGATTTTAGTTGGGATAGTCGTTCAACATTCTACAAGAACAACTTACCATGGAGTATGATTTCTCTGAAACCATGATAGATTTCAAATCGATCCTGACCAAGATGAGTCTGTGGTGTGAAATAATTTTTGTTGAGTGGATAGATTTTAGTTGGGGTAGTCGTTCAACATTCTACAAGAACAACGAACCATGGAGTATGATTTCTCTGAAACCATGATAGATTTCAAATCGATCCTGACCAAGATGAGTCTGTGGTGTGAAATAATTTTTGTTGAGTGGATAGATTTTAGTTGGGGTAGTCGTTCAACATGGGGTATGGCTTCTCTGAAATAATTTTTGTTGAGTGGATAGATTTTAGTTGGGATAGTCGTTCAACATTCTACAAGAACAACTTACCATGGAGTATGATTTCTCTGAAATAATTTTTGTTGAGTGGATAGATTTTAGTTGGGGTAGTCGTTCAACATTCTACAAGAACAACTTACCATGGAGTATGATTTCTCTGAAATAATTTTTGTTGAGTGGATAGATTTTAGTTGGGGTAGTCGTTCAACATTCTACAAGAACAACTTACCATGGAGTATGATTTCTCTGAAATAATTTTTGTTGAGTGGATAGATTTTAGTTGGGGTAGTCGTTCAACATTCTACAAGAGCAACTTACCATGGAGTATGATTTCTCTGAAATAATTTTTGTTGAGTGGATAGATTTTAGTTGGGGTAGTCGTTCAACATTCTACAAGAACAACTTACCATGGAGTATGATTTCTCTGAAATAATTTTTGTTGAGTGGATAGATTTTAGTTGGGATAGTCGTTCAACATTCTACAAGAACAACTTACCATGGAGTATGATTTCTCTGAAACCATGATAGATGTCAAATCGATCCTGACCAAGATGAGTCTGTGGTGTGAAATAATTTTTGTTGAGTGGATAGATTTTAGTTGGGGTAGTCGTTCAACATTCTACAAGAACAACTTACCATGGAGTATGATTTCTCTGAAATAATTTTTGTTGAGTGGATAGATTTTAGTTGGGGTAGTCGTTCAACATTCTACAAGAACAACTTACCATGGAGTATGATTTCTCTGAAATAATTTTTGTTGAGTGGATAGATTTTAGTTGGGGTAGTCGTTCAACATTCTACAAGAACAACTTACCATGGAGTATGATTTCTCTGAAACCATGATAGATTTCAAATCGATCCTGACCAAGATGAGTCTGTGGTGTGAAATAATTTTTGTTGAGTGGATAGATTTTAGTTGGGATAGTCGTTCAACATTCTACAAGAACAACTTACCATGGAGTATGATTTCTCTGAAATAATTTTTTTTGAGTGGATAGATTTTAGTTGGGGTAGTCGTTCAACATTCTACAAGAACAACTTACCATGGAGTATGATTTCTCTGAAACCATGATAGATGTCAAATCGATCCTGACCAAGATGAGTCTGTGGTGTGAAATAATTTTTGTTGAGTGGATAGATTTTAGTTGGGGTAGTCGTTCAACATTCTACAAGAACAACTTACCATGGAGTATGATTTCTCTGAAATAAGTTTTGTTGAGTGGATAGATTTTAGTTGGGATAGTCGTTCAACATTCTACAAGAACAACTTACCATGGAGTATGATTTCTCTGAAACCATGATAGATGTCAAATCGATCCTGACCAAGATGAGTCTGTGGTGTGAAATAATTTTTGTTGAGTGGATAGATTTTAGTTGGGGTAGTCGTTCAACATTCTACAAGAACAACTTACCCTGGAGTATGATTTCTCTGAAATAATTTTTGTTGAGTGGATAGATTTTAGTTGGGGTAGTCGTTCAACATTCTACAAGAACAACTTACCATGGAGTATGATTTCTCTGAAACCATGATAGATTTCAAATCGATCCTGACCAAGATGAGTCTGTGGTGTGAAATAATTTTTGTTGAGTGGATAGATTTTAGTTGGGGTAGTCGTTCAACATTCTACAAGAACAACTTACCATGGAGTATGATTTCTCTGAAATAATTTTTGTTGAGTGGATAGATTTTAGTTGGGATAGTCGTTCAACATTCTACAAGAACAACTTACCATGGAGTATGATTTCTCTGAAACCATGATAGATGTCAAATCGATCCTGACCAAGATGAGTCTGTGGTGTGAAATAATTTTTGTTGAGTGGATAGATTTTAGTTGGGGTAGTCGTTCAACATTCTACAAGAACAACTTACCATGGAGTATGATTTCTCTGAAATAATTTTTGTTGAGTGGATAGATTTTAGTTGGAGTAGTCGTTCAACATTCTACAAGAACAACTTACCATGGAGTATGATTTCTCTGAAACCATGATAGATTTCAAATCGATCCTGACCAAGATGAGTCTGTGGTGTGAAATAATTTTTGTTGAGTGGATAGATTTTAGTTGGGGTAGTCGTTCAACATTCTACAAGAACAACTTACCATGGAGTATGATTTCTCTGAAATAATTTTTGTTGAGTGGATAGATTTTAGTTGGGATAGTCGTTCAACATTCTACAAGAACAACTTACCATGGAGTATGATTTCTCTGAAACCATGATAGATGTCAAATCGATCCTGACCAAGATGAGTCTGTGGTGTGAAATAATTTTTGTTGAGTGGATAGATTTTAGTTGGGGTAGTCGTTCAACATTCTACAAGAACAACTTACCATGGAGTATGATTTCTCTGAAATAATTTTTGTTGAGTGGATAGATTTTAGTTGGGGTAGTCGTTCAACATTCTACAAGAACAACTTACCATGGAGTATGATTTCTCTGAAACCATGATAGATTTCAAATCGATCCTGACCAAGATGAGTCTGTGGTGTGAAATAATTTTTGTTGAGTGGATAGATTTTAGTTGGGGTAGTCGATCAACATTCTACAAGAACAACTTACCATGGAGTATGATTTCTCTGAAATAATTTTTGTTGAGTGGATAGATTTTAGTTGGGATAGTCGTTCAACATTCTACAAGAACAACTTACCATGGAGTATGATTTCTCTGAAACCATGATAGATGTCAAATCGATCCTGACCAAGATGAGTCTGTGGTGTGAAATAATTTTTGTTGAGTGGATAGATTTTAGTTGGGGTAGTCGTTCAACATTCTACAAGAACAACTTACCATGGAGTATGATTTCTCTGAAATAATTTTTGTTGAGTGGATAGATTTTAGTTGGGGTAGTCGTTCAACATTCTACAAGAACAACTTACCATGGAGTATGATTTCTCTGAAACCATGATAGATTTCAAATCGATCCTGACCAAGATGAGTCTGTGGTGTGAAATAATTTTTGTTGAGTGGATAGATTTTAGTTGGGATAGTCGTTCAACATTCTACAAGAACAACTTACCATGGAGTATGATTTCTCTGAAATAATTTTTGTTGAGTGGATAGATTTTAGTTGGGGTAGTCGTTCAACATTCTACAAGAACAACTTACCATGGAGTATGATTTCTCTGAAACCATGATAGATGTCAAATCGATCCTGACCAAGATGAGTCTGTGGTGTGAAATAATTTTTGTTGAGTGGATAGATTTTAGTTGGGGTAGTCGTTCAACATTCTACAAGAACAACTTACCATGGAGTATGATTTCTCTGAAACCATGATAGATTTCAAATCGATCCTGACCAAGATGAGTCTGTGGTGTGAAATAATTTTTGTTGAGTGGATAGATTTTAGTTGGGATAGTCGTTCAACATTCTACAAGAACAACTTACCATGGAGTATGATTTCTCTGAAATAATTTTTGTTGAGTGGATAGATTTTAGTTGGGGTAGTCGTTCAACATTCTACAAGAACAACTTACCATGGAGTATGATTTCTCTGAAACCATGATAGATTTCAAATCGATCCTGACCAAGATGAGTCTGTGGTGTGAAATAATTTTTGTTGAGTGGATAGATTTTAGTTGGGATAGTCGTTCAACATTCTACAAGAACAACTTACCATGGAGTATGATTTCTCTGAAATAATTTTTGTTGAGTGGATAGATTTTAGTTGGGGTAGTCGTTCAACATTCTACAAGAACAACTTACCATGGAGTATGATTTCTCTAAAACCATGATAGATGTCAAATCGATCCTGACCAAGATGAGTCTGTGGTGTGAAATAATTTTTGTTGAGTGGATAGATTTTAGTTGGGGTAGTCGTTCAACATTCTACAAGAACAACTTACCATGGAGTATGATTTCTCTGAAATAATTTTTGTTGAGTGGATAGATTTTAGTTGGGGTAGTCGTTCAACATTCTACAAGAACAACTTACCATGGAGTATGATTTCTCTGAAACCATGATAGATTTCAAATCGATCCTGACCAAGATGAGTCTGTGGTGTGAAATAATTTTTGTTGAGTGGATAGATTTTAGTTGGGGTAGTCGTTCAACATTCTACAAGAACAACTTACCATGGAGTATGATTTCTCTGAAATAATTTTTGTTGAGTGGATAGATTTTAGTTGGGATAGTCGTTCAACATTCTACAAGAACAACTTACCATGGAGTATGATTTCTCTGAAACCATGATAGATGTCAAATCGATCCTGACCAAGATGAGTCTGTGGTGTGAAATAATTTTTGTTGAGTGGATAGATTTTAGTTGGGGTAGTCGTTCAACATTCTACAAGAACAACTTACCATGGAGTATGATTTCTCTGAAATAATTTTTGTTGAGTGGATAGATTTTAGTTGGGGTAGTCGTTCAACATTCTACAAGAACAACTTACCATGGAGTATGATTTCTCTGAAACCATGATAGATTTCAAATCGATCCTGACCAAGATGAGTCTGTGGTGTGAAATAATTTTTGTTGAGTGGATAGATTTTAGTTGGGATAGTCGTTCAACATTCTACAAGAACAACTTACCATGGAGTATGATTTCTCTGAAATAATTTTTGTTGAGTGGATAGATTTTAGTTGGGGTAGTCGTTCAACATTCTACAAGAACAACTTACCATGGAGTATGATTTCTCTGAAACCATGATAGATTTCAAATCGATCCTGACCAAGATGTTTCTGTGGTGTGAAATAATTTTTGTTGAGTGGATAGATTTTAGTTGGGATAGTCGTTCAACATTCTACAAGAACAACTTACCATGGAGTATGATTTCTCTGAAATAATTTTTGTTGAGTGGATAGATTTTAGTTGGGGTAGTCGTTCAACATTCTACAAGAACAACTTACCATGGAGTATGATTTCTCTGAAACCATGATAGATGTCAAATCGATCCTGACCAAGATGAGTCTGTGGTGTGAAATAATTTTTGTTGAGTGGATAGATTTTAGTTGGGGTAGTCGTTCAACATTCTACAAGAACAACTTACCATGGAGTATGATTTCTCTGAAATAATTTTTGTTGAGTGGATAGATTTTAGTTGGGGTAGTCGTTCAACATTCTACAAGAACAACTTACCATGGAGTATGATTTCTCTGAAACCATGATAGATTTCAAATCGATCCTGACCAAGATGAGTCTGTGGTGTGAAATAATTTTTGTTGAGTGGATAGATTTTAGTTGGGGTAGTCGTTCAACATTCTACAAGAACAACTTACCATGGAGTATGATTTCTCTGAAATAATTTTTGTTGAGTGGATAGATTTTAGTTGGGATAGTCGTTCAACATTCTACAAGAACAACTTACCATGGAGTATGATTTCTCTGAAACCATGATAGATGTCAAATCGATCCTGACCAAGATGAGTCTGTGGTGTGAAATAATTTTTGTTGAGTGGATAGATTTTAGTTGGGGTAGTCGTTCAACATTCTACAAGAACAACTTACCATGGAGTATGATTTCTCTGAAATAATTTTTGTTGAGTTTATAGATTTTAGTTGGGGTAGTCCTTCAACATTCTACAAGAACAACTTACCATGGAGTATGATTTCTCTGAAACCATGATAGATTTCAAATCGATCCTGACCAAGATGAGTCTGTGGTGTGAAATAATTTTTGTTGAGTGGATGGATTTTAGTTGGGATAGTCGTTCAACATTCTACAAGAACAACTTACCATGGAGTATGATTTCTCTGAAATAATTTTAGTTGAGTGGATAGATTTTAGTTGGGGTAGTCGTTCAACATTCTACAAGAACAACTTACCATGGAGTATGATTTCTCTGAAACCATGATAGATGTCAAATCGATCCTGACCAAGATGAGTCTGTGGTGTGAAATAATTTTTGTTGAGTGGATAGATTTTAGTTTTGGTAGTCGTTCAACATTCTACAAGAACAACTTACCATGGAGTATGATTTCTCTGAAATAATTTTTGTTGAGTGGATAGATTTTAGTTGGGATAGTCGTTCAACATTCTACAAGAACAACTTACCATGGAGTATGATTTCTCTGAAACCATGATAGATGTCAAATCGATCCTGACCAAGATGAGTCTGTGGTGTGAAATAATTTTTGTTGAGTGGATAGATTTTAGTTGGGGTAGTCGTTCAACATTCTACAAGAACAAATTACCATGGAGTATGATTTCTCTGAAATAATTTTTGTTGAGTGGATAGATTTTAGTTGGGGTAGTCGTTCAACATTCTACAAGAACAACTTACCATGGAGTATGATTTCTCTGAAACCATGATAGATTTCAAATCGATCCTGACCAAGATGAGTCTGTGGTGTGAAATATTTTTTGTTGAGTGGATAGATTTTAGTTGGGGTAGTCGTTCAACATTCTACAAGAACAACTTACCATGGAGTATGATTTCTCTGAAATAATTTTTGTTGAGTGGATAGATTTTAGTTGGGATAGTCGTTCAACATTCTACAAGAACAACTTACCATGGAGTATGATTTCTCTGAAACCATGATAGATGTCAAATCGATCCTGACCAAGATGAGTCTGTGGTGTGAAATAATTTTTGTTGAGTGGATAGATTTTAGTTGGGGTAGTCGTTCAACATTCTACAAGAACACCTTACCATGGAGTATGATTTCTCTGAAATAATTTTTGTTGAGTGGATAGATTTTAGTTGGGGTAGTCGTTCAACATTCTACAAGAACAACTTACCATTGAGTATGATTTCTCTGAAACCATGATAGATTTCAAATCGATCCTGACCAAGATGAGTCTGTGGTGTGAAATAATTTTTGTTGAGTGGATAGATTTTAGTTGGGGTAGTCGTTCAACATTCTACAAGAACAACTTACCATGGAGTATGATTTCTCTGAAATAATTTTTGTTGAGTGGATAGATTTTAGTTGTTATAGTCGTTCAACATTCTACAAGAACAACTTACCATGGAGTATGATTTCTCTGAAACCATGATAGATGTCAAATCGATCCTGACCAAGATGAGTCTGTGGTGTGAAATAATTTTTGTTGAGTGGATAGATTTTAGTTGGGGTAGTCGTTCAACATTCTACAAGAACAACTTACCATGGAGTATGATTTCTCTGAAATAATTTTTGTTGAGTGGATAGATTTTAGTTGGGGTAGTCGTTCAACATTCTACAAGAACAACTTACCATGGAGTATGATTTCTCTGAAACCATGATAGATTTCAAATCGACCCTGACCAAGATGAGTCTGTGGTGTGAAATAATTTTTGTTGAGTGGATAGATTTTAGTTGGGGTAGTCGTTCAACATTCTACAAGAACAACTTACCATGGAGTATGATTTCTCTGAAATAATTTTTGTTGAGTGGATAGATTTTAGTTGGGATAGTCGTTCAACATTCTACAAGAACAACTTACCATGGAGTATGATTTCTCTGAAACCATGATAGATGTCAAATCGATCCTGACCAAGATGAGTCTGTGGTGTGAAATAATTTTTGTTGAGTGGATAGATTTTAGTTGGGGTAGTCGTTCAACATTCTACAAGAACAACTTACCATGGAGTATGATTTCTCTGAAATAATTTTTGTTGAGTGGATAGATTTTAGTTGGGGTAGTCGTTCAACATTCTACAAGAACAACTTACCATGGAGTATGATTTCTCTGAAACCATGATAGATTTCAAATCGATCCTGACCAAGATGAGTCTGTGGTGTGAAATAATTTTTGTTGAGTGGATAGATTTTAGTTGGGATAGTCGTTCAACATTCTACAAGAACAACTTACCATGGAGTATGATTTCTCTGAAATAATTTTTGTTGAGTGGATAGATTTTAGTTGGGGTAGTCGTTCAACATTCTACAAGAACAACTTACCATGGAGTATGATTTCTCTGAAACCATGATAGATGTCAAATCGATCCTGACCAAGATGAGTCTGTGGTGTGAAATAATTTTTGTTGAGTGGATAGATTTTAGTTGGGGTAGTCGTTCAACATTCTACAAGAACAACTTACCATGGAGTATGATTTCTCTGAAACCATGATAGATTTCAAATCGATCCTGACCAAGATGAGTCTGTGGTGTGAAATAATTTTTGTTGAGTGGATAGATTTTAGTTGGGGTAGTCGTTCAACATTCTACAAGAACAACTTACCATGGAGTATGATTTCTCTGAAACCATGATAGATGTCAAATCGATCCTGACCAAGATGAGTCTGTGGTGTGAAATAATTTTTGTTGAGTGGATAGATTTTAGTTGGGGTAGTCGTTCAACATTCTACAAGAACAACTTACCATGGAGTATGATTTCTCTGAAATAATTTTTGTTGAGTGGATAGATTTTAGTTGGGGTAGTCGTTCAACATTCTACAAGAACAACTTACCATGGAGTATGATTTCTCTGAAACCATGATAGATTTCAAATCGATCCTGACCAAGATGAGTCTGTGGTGTGAAATAATTTTTGTTGAGTGGATAGATTTTAGTTGGGATAGTCGTTCAACATTCTACAAGAACAACTTACCATGGAGTATGATTTCTCTGAAATAATTTTTGTTGAGTGGATAGATTTTAGTTGGGGTAGTCGTTCAACATTCTACAAGAACAACTTACCATGGAGTATGATTTCTCTGAAACCATGATAGATGTCAAATCGATCCTGACCAAGATGAGTCTGTGGTGTGAAATAATTTTTGTTGAGTGGATAGATTTTAGTTGGGGTAGTCGTTCAACATTCTACAAGAACAACTTACCATGGAGTATGATTTCTCTGAAATAATTTTTGTTGAGTGGATAGATTTTAGTTGGGGTAGTCGTTCAACATTCTACAAGAACAACTTACCATGGAGTATGATTTCTCTGAAATAATTTTTGTTGAGTGGATAGATTTTAGTTGGGGTAGTCGTTCAACATTCTACAAGAACAACTTACCATGGAGTATGATTTCTCTGAAACCATGATAGATTTCAAATCGATCCTGACCAAGATGAGTCTGTGGTGTGAAATAATTTTTGTTGAGTGGATAGATTTTAGTTGGGGTAGTCGTTCAACATTCTACAAGAACAACTTACCATGGAGTATGATTTCTCTGAAATAATTTTTGTTGAGTGGATAGATTTTAGTTGGGATAGTCGTTCAACATTCTACAAGAACAACTTACCATGGAGTATGATTTCTCTGAAACCATGATAGATGTCAAATCGATCCTGACCAAGATGAGTCTGTGGTGTGAAATAATTTTTGTTGAGTGGATAGATTTTAGTTGGGGTAGTCGTTCAACATTCTACAAGAACAACTTACCGTGGAGTATGATTTCTCTGAAATAATTTTTGTTGAGTGGATAGATTTTAGTTGGGGTAGTCGTTCAACATTCTACAAGAACAACTTACCATGGAGTATGATTTCTCTGAAACCATGATAGATTTCAAATCGATCCTGACCAAGATGAGTCTGTGGTGTGAAATAATTTTTGTTGAGTGGATAGATTTTAGTTGGGATAGTCGTTCAACATTCTACAAGAACAACTTACCATGGAGTATGATTTCTCTGAAATAATTTTTGTTGAGTGGATAGATTTTAGTTGGGGTAGTCGTTCAACATTCTACAAGAACAACTTACCATGGAGTATGATTTCTCTGAAACCATGATAGATGTCAAATCGATCCTGACCAAGATGAGTCTGTGGTGTGAAATAATTTTTGTTGAGTGGATAGATTTTAGTTGGGGTAGTCGTTCGCCATTCTACAAGAACAACTTACCATGGAGTATGATTTCTCTGAAATAATTTTTGTTGAGTGGATAGATTTTAGTTGGGATAGTCGTTCAACATTCTACAAGAACAACTTACCATTTAGTATGATTTCTCTGAAACCATGATAGATGTCAAATCGATCCTGACCAAGATGAGTCTGTGGTGTGAAATAATTTTTGTTGAGTGGATAGATTTTAGTTGGGGTAGTCGTTCAACATTCTACAAGAACAACTTACCATGGAGTATGATTTCTCTGAAACCATGATAGATTTCAAATCGATCCTGACCAAGATGAGTCTGTGGTGTGAAATAATTTTTGTTGAGTGGATAGATTTTAGTTGGGGTAGTCGTTCAACATTCTACAAGAACAACTTACCATGGAGTATGATTTCTCTGAAACCATGATAGATGTCAAATCGATCCTGACCAAGATGAGTCTGTGGTGTGAAATAATTTTTGTTGAGTGGATAGATTTTAGTTGGGGTAGTCGTTCAACATTCTACAAGAACAACTTACCATGGAGTATGATTTCTCTGAAATAATTTTTGTTGAGTGGATAGATTTTAGTTGGGGTAGTCGTTCAACATTCTACAAGAACAACTTACCATGGAGTATGATTTCTCTGAAACCATGATAGATTTCAAATCGATCCTGACCAAGATGAGTCTGTGGTGTGAAATAATTTTTGTTGAGTGGATAGATTTTAGTTGGGATAGTCGTTCAACATTCTACAAGAACAACTTACCATGGAGTATGATTTCTCTGAAACCATGATAGATTTCAAATCGATCCTGACCAAGATGAGTCTGTGGTGTGAAATAATTTTTGTTGAGTGGATAGATTTTAGTTGGGATAGTCGTTCAACATTCTACAAGAACAACTTACCATGGAGTATGATTTCTCTGAAATAATTTTTGTTGAGTTAATAGATTTTAGTTGGGGTAGTCGTTCAACATTCTACAAGAACAACTTACCATGGAGTATGATTTCTCTGAAACCATGATAGATGTCAAATCGATCCTGACCAAGATGAGTCTGTGGTGTGAAATAATTTTTGTTGGGGGGATAGATTTTAGTTGGGGTAGTCGTTCAACATTCTACAAGAACAACTTACCATGGAGTATGATTTCTCTGAAATAATTTTTGTTGAGTGGATAGATTTTAGTTGGGGTAGTCGTTCAACATTCTACAAGAACAACTTACCATGGAGTATGATTTCTCTGAAACCATGATAGATTTCAAATCGATCCTGACCAAGATGAGTCTGTGGTGTGAAATAATTTTTGTTGAGTGGATAGATTTTAGTTGGGGTAGTCGTTCAACATTCTACAAGAACAACTTACCATGGAGTATGATTTCTCTGAAATAATTTTTGTTGAGTGGATAGATTTTAGTTGGGATAGTCGTTCAACATTCTACAAGAACAACTTACCATGGAGTATGATTTCTCTGAAACCATGATAGATGTCAAATCGATCCTGACCAAGATGAGTCTGTGGTGTGAAATAATTTTTGTTGAGTGGATAGATTTTAGTTGGGGTAGTCGTTCAACATTCTACAAGAACAACTTACCATGGAGTATGATTTCTCTGAAATAATTTTTGTTGAGTGGATAGATTTTAGTTGGGGTAGTCGTTCAACATTCTACAAGAACAACTTACCATGGAGTATGATTTCTCTGAAACCATGATAGATTTCAAATCGATCCTGACCAAGATGAGTCTGTGGTGTGAAATAATTTTTGTTGAGTGGATAGATTTTAGTTGGGATAGTCGTTCAACATTCTACAAGAACAACTTACCATGGAGTATGATTTCTCTGAAATAATTTTTGTTGAGTGGATAGATTTTAGTTGGGGTAGTCGTTCAACATTCTACAAGAACAACTTACCATGGAGTATGATTTTTCTGAAACCATGATAGATGTCAAATCGATCCTGACCAAGATGAGTCTGTGGTGTGAAATAATTTTTGTTGAGTGGATAGATTTTAGTTGGGGTAGTCGTTCAACATTCTACAAGAACAACTTACCATGGAGTATGATTTCTCTGAAATAATTTTTGTTGAGTGGATAGATTTTAGTTGGGATAGTCGTTCAACATTCTACAAGAACAACTTACCATGGAGTATGATTTCTCTGAAACCATGATAGATGTCAAATCGATCCTGACCAAGATGAGTCTGTGGTGTGAAATAATTTTTGTTGAGTGGATAGATTTTAGTTGGGGTAGTCGTTCAACATTCTACAAGAACAACTTACCATGGAGTATGATTTCTCTGAAACCATGATAGATTTCAAATCGATCCTGACCAAGATGAGTCTGTGGTGTGAAATAATTTTTGTTGAGTGGATAGATTTTAGTTGGGGTAGTCGTTCAACCTTCTACAAGAACAACTTACCATGGAGTATGATTTCTCTGAAATAATTTTTGTTGAGTGGATAGATTTTAGTTGGGATAGTCGTTCAACATTCTACAAGAACAACTTACCATGGAGTATGATTTCTCTGAAACCATGATAGATGTCAAATCGATACTGACCAAGATGAGTCTGTGGTGTGAAATAATTTTTGTTGAGTGGATAGATTTTAGTTGGGGTAGTCGTTCAACATTCTACAAGAACAACTTACCATGGAGTATGATTTCTCTGAAATAATTTTTGTTGAGTGGATAGATTTTAGTTGGGGTAGTCGTTCAACATTCTACAAGAACAACTTACCATGGAGTATGATTTCTCTGAAACCATGATAGATTTCAAATCGATCCTGACCAAGATGAGTCTGTGGTGTGAAATAATTTTTGTTGAGTGGATAGATTTTAGTTGGGGTAGTCGTTCAACATTCTACAAGAACAACTTACCATGGAGTATGATTTCTCTGAAATAATTTTTGTTGAGTGGATAGATTTTAGTTGGGATAGTCGTTCAACATTCTACAAGAACAACTTACCATGGAGTATGATTTCTCTGAAACCATGATAGATGTCAAATCGATCCTGACCAAGATGAGTCTGTGGTGTGAAATAATTTTTGTTGAGTGGATAGATTTTAGTTGGGGTAGTCGTTCAACATTCTACAAGAACAACTTACCATGGAGTATGATTTCTCTGAAATAATTTTTGTTGAGTGGATAGATTTTAGTTGGGGTATTCGTTCAACATTCTACAAGAACAACTTACCATGGAGTATGATTTCTCTGAAACCATGATAGATTTCAAATCGATCCTGACCAAGATGAGTCTGTGGTGTGAAATAATTTTTGTTGAGTGGATAGATTTTAGTTGGGATAGTCGTTCAACATTCTACAAGAACAACTTACCATGGAGTATGATTTCTCTGAAATAATTTTTGTTGAGTGGATAGATTTTAGTTGGGGTAGTCGTTCAACATTCTACAAGAACAACTTACCATGGAGTATGATTTCTCTGAAACCATGATAGATGTCAAATCGATCCTGACCAAGATGAGTCTGTGGTGTGAAATAATTTTTGTTGAGTGGATAGATTTTAGTTGGGGTAGTCGTTCAACATTCTACAAGAACAACTTACCATGGAGTATGATTTCTCTGAAATAATTTTTGTTGAGTGGATAGATTTTAGTTGGGGTAGTCGTTCAACATTCTACAAGAACAACTTACCATGGAGTATGATTTCTCTGAAACCATGATAGATTTCAAATCGATCCTGACCAAGATGAGTCTGTGGTGTGAAATAATTTTTGTTGAGTGGATAGATTTTAGTTGGGATAGTCGTTCAACATTCTACAAGAACAACTTACCATGGAGTATGATTTCTCTGAAACCATGATAGATTTCAAATCGATCCTGACCAAGATGAGTCTGTGGTGTGAAATAATTTTTGTTGAGTGGATAGATTTTAGTTGGGATAGTCGTTCAACATTCTACAAGAACAACTTACCATGGAGTATGATTTCTCTGAAATAATTTTTGTTGAGTTAATAGATTTTAGTTGGGGTAGTCGTTCAACATTCTACAAGAACAACTTACCATGGAGTATGATTTCTCTGAAACCATGATAGATGTCAAATCGATCCTGACCAAGATGAGTCTGTGGTGTGAAATAATTTTTGTTGGGGGGATAGATTTTAGTTGGGGTAGTCGTTCAACATTCTACAAGAACAACTTACCATGGAGTATGATTTCTCTGAAATAATTTTTGTTGAGTGGATAGATTTTAGTTGGGGTAGTCGTTCAACATTCTACAAGAACAACTTACCATGGAGTATGATTTCTCTGAAACCATGATAGATTTCAAATCGATCCTGACCAAGATGAGTCTGTGGTGTGAAATAATTTTTGTTGAGTGGATAGATTTTAGTTGGGGTAGTCGTTCAACATTCTACAAGAACAACTTACCATGGAGTATGATTTCTCTGAAATAATTTTTGTTGAGTGGATAGATTTTAGTTGGGATAGTCGTTCAACATTCTACAAGAACAACTTACCATGGAGTATGATTTCTCTGAAACCATGATAGATGTCAAATCGATCCTGACCAAGATGAGTCTGTGGTGTGAAATAATTTTTGTTGAGTGGATAGATTTTAGTTGGGGTAGTCGTTCAACATTCTACAAGAACAACTTACCATGGAGTATGATTTCTCTGAAATAATTTTTGTTGAGTGGATAGATTTTAGTTGGGGTAGTCGTTCAACATTCTACAAGAACAACTTACCATGGAGTATGATTTCTCTGAAACCATGATAGATTTCAAATCGATCCTGACCAAGATGAGTCTGTGGTGTGAAATAATTTTTGTTGAGTGGATAGATTTTAGTTGGGATAGTCGTTCAACATTCTACAAGAACAACTTACCATGGAGTATGATTTCTCTGAAATAATTTTTGTTGAGTGGATAGATTTTAGTTGGGGTAGTCGTTCAACATTCTACAAGAACAACTTACCATGGAGTATGATTTTTCTGAAACCATGATAGATGTCAAATCGATCCTGACCAAGATGAGTCTGTGGTGTGAAATAATTTTTGTTGAGTGGATAGATTTTAGTTGGGGTAGTCGTTCAACATTCTACAAGAACAACTTACCATGGAGTATGATTTCTCTGAAATAATTTTTGTTGAGTGGATAGATTTTAGTTGGGATAGTCGTTCAACATTCTACAAGAACAACTTACCATGGAGTATGATTTCTCTGAAACCATGATAGATGTCAAATCGATCCTGACCAAGATGAGTCTGTGGTGTGAAATAATTTTTGTTGAGTGGATAGATTTTAGTTGGGGTAGTCGTTCAACATTCTACAAGAACAACTTACCATGGAGTATGATTTCTCTGAAACCATGATAGATTTCAAATCGATCCTGACCAAGATGAGTCTGTGGTGTGAAATAATTTTTGTTGAGTGGATAGATTTTAGTTGGGGTAGTCGTTCAACCTTCTACAAGAACAACTTACCATGGAGTATGATTTCTCTGAAATAATTTTTGTTGAGTGGATAGATTTTAGTTGGGATAGTCGTTCAACATTCTACAAGAACAACTTACCATGGAGTATGATTTCTCTGAAACCATGATAGATGTCAAATCGATACTGACCAAGATGAGTCTGTGGTGTGAAATAATTTTTGTTGAGTGGATAGATTTTAGTTGGGGTAGTCGTTCAACATTCTACAAGAACAACTTACCATGGAGTATGATTTCTCTGAAATAATTTTTGTTGAGTGGATAGATTTTAGTTGGGGTAGTCGTTCAACATTCTACAAGAACAACTTACCATGGAGTATGATTTCTCTGAAACCATGATAGATTTCAAATCGATCCTGACCAAGATGAGTCTGTGGTGTGAAATAATTTTTGTTGAGTGGATAGATTTTAGTTGGGGTAGTCGTTCAACATTCTACAAGAACAACTTACCATGGAGTATGATTTCTCTGAAATAATTTTTGTTGAGTGGATAGATTTTAGTTGGGATAGTCGTTCAACATTCTACAAGAACAACTTACCATGGAGTATGATTTCTCTGAAACCATGATAGATGTCAAATCGATCCTGACCAAGATGAGTCTGTGGTGTGAAATAATTTTTGTTGAGTGGATAGATTTTAGTTGGGGTAGTCGTTCAACATTCTACAAGAACAACTTACCATGGAGTATGATTTCTCTGAAATAATTTTTGTTGAGTGGATAGATTTTAGTTGGGGTATTCGTTCAACATTCTACAAGAACAACTTACCATGGAGTATGATTTCTCTGAAACCATGATAGATTTCAAATCGATCCTGACCAAGATGAGTCTGTGGTGTGAAATAATTTTTGTTGAGTGGATAGATTTTAGTTGGGATAGTCGTTCAACATTCTACAAGAACAACTTACCATGGAGTATGATTTCTCTGAAATAATTTTTGTTGAGTGGATAGATTTTAGTTGGGGTAGTCGTTCAACATTCTACAAGAACAACTTACCATGGAGTATGATTTCTCTGAAACCATGATAGATGTCAAATCGATCCTGACGAAGATGAGTCTGTGGTGTGAAATAATTTTTGTTGAGTGGATAGATTTTAGTTGGGGTAGTCGTTCAACATTCTACAAGAACAACTTACCATGGAGTATGATTTCTCTGAAACCATGATAGATTTCAAATCGATCCTGACCAAGATGAGTCTGTGGTGTGAAATAATTTTTGTTGAGTGGATAGATTTTAGTTGGGGTAGTCGTTCAACATTCTATAAGAACAACTTACCATGGAGTATGATTTCTCTGAAACCATGATAGATGTCAAATCGATCCTGACCAAGATGAGTCTGTGGTGTGAAATAATTTTTGTTGAGTGGATAGATTTTAGTTGGGGTAGTCGTTCAACATTCTACAAGAACAACTTACCATGGAGTATGATTTCTCTGAAATAATTTTTGTTGAGTGGATAGATTTTAGTTGGGGTAGTCGTTCAACATTCTACAAGAACAACTTACCATGGAGTATGATTTCTCTGAAACCATGATAGATTTCAAATCGATCCTGACCAAGATGAGTCTGTGGTGTGAAATAATTTTTGTTGAGTGGATAGACTTTAGTTGGGATAGTCGTTCAACATTCTACAAGAACAACTTACCATGGAGTATGATTTCTCTGAAATAATTTTTGTTGAGTGGATAGATTTTAGTTGGGGTAGTCGTTCAACATTCTACAAGAACAACTTACCATGGAGTATGATTTCTCTGAAACCATGAGTCTGTGGTGTGAAATAATTTTTGTTGAGTGGATAGATTTTAGTTGGGGTAGTCGTTCAACATTCTACAAGAACAACTTACCATGGAGTATGATTTCTCTGAAATAATTTTTGTTGAGTGGATAGATTTTAGTTGGGGTAGTCGTTCAACATTCTACAAGAACAACTTACCATGGAGTATGATTTCTCTGAAACCATGATAGATTTCAAATCGATCCTGACCAAGATGAGTCTGTGGTGTGAAATAATTTTTGTTGAGTGGATAGATTTTAGTTGGGGTAGTCGTTCAACATTCTACAAGAACAACTTACCATGGAGTATGATTTCTCTGAAATAATTTTTGTTGAGTGGATAGATTTTAGTTGGGATAGTCGTTCAACATTCTACAAGAACAACTTACCATGGAGTATGATTTCTCTGAAACCATGATAGATGTCAAATCGATCCTGACCAAGATGAGTCTGTGGTGTGAAATAATTTTTGTTGAGTGGATAGATTTTAGTTGGGATAGTCGTTCAACATTCTACAAGAACAACTTACCATGGAGTATGATTTCTCTGAAATAATTTTTGTTGAGTGGATAGATTTTAGTTGGGGTATTCGTTCAACATTCTACAAGAACAACTTACCATGGAGTATGATTTCTCTGAAACCATGATAGATTTCAAATCGATCCTGACCAAGATGAGTCTGTGGTGTGAAATAATTTTTGTTGAGTGGATAGATTTTAGTTGGGGTAGTCGTTCAACATTCTACAAGAACAACTTACCATGGAGTATGATTTCTCTGAAACCATGATAGATGTCAAATCGATCCTGACCAAGATGAGTCTGTGGTGTGAAATAATTTTTGTTGAGTGGATAGATTTTAGTTGGGATAGTCGTTCAACATTCTACAAGAACAACTTACCATGGAGTATGATTTCTCTGAAATAATTTTTGTTGAGTGGATAGATTTTAGTTGGGGTAGTCGTTCAACATTCTACAAGAACAACTTACCATGGAGTATGATTTCTCTGAAACCATGATAGATTTCAAATCGATCCTGACCAAGATGAGTCTGTGGTGTGAAATAATTTTTGTTGAGTGGATAGATTTTAGTTGGGATAGTCGTTCAACATTCTACAAGAACAACTTACCATGGAGTATGATTTCTCTGAAATAATTTTTGTTGAGTGGATAGATTTTAGTTGGGATAGTCGTTCAACATTCTACAAGAACAACTTACCATGGAGTATGATTTCTCTGAAACCATGATAGATGTCAAATCGATTATGACCAAGATGAGTCTGTGGTGTGAAATAATTTTTGTTGAGTGGATAGATTTTAGTTGGGATAGTCGTTCAACATTCTACAAGAACAACTTACCATGGAGTATGATTTCTCTGAAATAATTTTTGTTGAGTGGATAGATTTTAGTTGGGGTAGTCGTTCAACATTCTACAAGAACAACTTACCATGGAGTATGATTTCTCTGAAACCATGATAGATTTCAAATCGATCCTGACCAAGATGAGTCTGTGGTGTGAAATAATTTTTGTTGAGTGGATAGATTTTAGTTGGGGTAGTCGTTCAACATTCTACAAGAACAACTTACCATGGAGTATGATTTCTCTGAAATAATTTTTGTTGAGTGGATAGATTTTAGTTGGGATAGTCGTTCAACATTCTACAAGAACAACTTACCATGGAGTATGATTTCTCTGAAACCATGATAGATGTCAAATCGATCCTGACCAAGATGAGTCTGTGGTGTGAAATAATTTTTGTTGAGTGGATAGATTTTAGTTGGGGTAGTCGTTCAACATTCTACAAGAACAACTTACCATGGAGTATGATTTCTCTGAAATAATTTTTGTTGAGTGGATAGATTTTAGTTGGGGTAGTCGTTCAACATTCTACAAGAACAACTTACCATGGAGTATGATTTCTCTGAAACCATGATAGATTTCAAATCGATCCTGACCAAGATGAGTCTGTGGTGTGAAATAATTTTTGTTGAGTGGATAGATTTTAGTTGGGATAGTCGTTCAACATTCTACAAGAACAACTTACCATGGAGTATGATTTCTCTGAAATAATTTTTGTTGAGTGGATAGATTTTAGTTGGGGTAGTCGTTCAACATTCTACAAGAACAACTTACCATGGAGTATGATTTCTCTGAAACCATGATAGATGTCAAATCGATCCTGACCAAGATGAGTCTGTGGTGTGAAATAATTTTTGTTGAGTGGATAGATTTTAGTTGGGGTAGTCGTTCAACATTCTACAAGAACAACTTACCATGGAGTATGATTTCTCTGAAATAATTTTTGTTGAGTGGATAGATTTTAGTTGGGATAGTCGTTCAACATTCTACAAGAACAACTTACCATGGAGTATGATTTCTCTGAAACCATGATAGATGTCAAATCGATCCTGACCAAGATGAGTCTGTGGTGTGAAATAATTTTTGTTGAGTGGATAGATTTTAGTTGGGGTAGTCGTTCAACATTCTACAAGAACAACTTACCATGGAGTATGATTTCTCTGAAACCATGATAGATTTCAAATCGATCCTGACCAAGATGAGTCTGTGGTGTGAAATAATTTTTGTTGAGTGGATAGATTTTAGTTGGGGTAGTCGTTCAACATTCTACAAGAACAACTTACCATGGAGTATGATTTCTCTGAAATAATTTTTGTTGAGTGGATAGATTTTAGTTGGGATAGTCGTTCAACATTCTACAAGAACAACTTACCATGGAGTATGATTTCTCTGAAACCATGATAGATGTCAAATCGATACTGACCAAGATGAGTCTGTGGTGTGAAATAATTTTTGTTGAGTGGATAGATTTTAGTTGGGGTAGTCGTTCAACATTCTACAAGAACAACTTACCATGGAGTATGATTTCTCTGAAATAATTTTTGTTGAGTGGATAGATTTTAGTTGGGGTAGTCGTTCAACATTCTACAAGAACAACTTACCATGGAGTATGATTTCTCTGAAACCATGATAGATTTCAAATCGATCCTGACCAAGATGAGTCTGTGGTGTGAAATAATTTTTGTTGAGTGGATAGATTTTAGTTGGGGTAGTCGTTCAACATTCTACAAGAACAACTTACCATGGAGTATGATTTCTCTGAAATAATTTTTGTTGAGTGGATAGATTTTAGTTGGGATAGTCGTTCAACATTCTACAAGAACAACTTACCATGGAGTATGATTTCTCTGAAACCATGATAGATGTCAAATCGATCCTGACCAAGATGAGTCTGTGGTGTGAAATAATTTTTGTTGAGTGGATAGATTTTAGTTGGGGTAGTCGTTCAACATTCTACAAGAACAACGAACCATGGAGTATGATTTCTCTGAAATAATTTTTGTTGAGTGGATAGATTTTAGTTGGGGTATTCGTTCAACATTCTACAAGAACAACTTACCATGGAGTATGATTTCTCTGAAACCATGATAGATTTCAAATCGATCCTGACCAAGATGAGTCTGTGGTGTGAAATAATTTTTGTTGAGTGGATAGATTTTAGTTGGGATAGTCGTTCAACATTCTACAAGAACAACTTACCATGGAGTATGATTTCTCTGAAATAATTTTTGTTGAGTGGATAGATTTTAGTTGGGGTAGTCGTTCAACATTCTACAAGAACAACTTACCATGGAGTATGATTTCTCTGAAACCATGATAGATGTCAAATCGATCCTGACGAAGATGAGTCTGTGGTGTGAAATAATTTTTGTTGAGTGGATAGATTTTAGTTGGGGTAGTCGTTCAACATTCTACAAGAACAACTTACCATGGAGTATGATTTCTCTGAAACCATGATAGATTTCAAATCGATCCTGACCAAGATGAGTCTGTGGTGTGAAATAATTTTTGTTGAGTGGATAGATTTTAGTTGGGGTAGTCGTTCAACATTCTACAAGAACAACTTACCATGGAGTATGATTTCTCTGAAACCATGATAGATGTCAAATCGATCCTGACCAAGATGAGTCTGTGGTGTGAAATAATTTTTGTTGAGTGGATAGATTTTAGTTGGGGTAGTCGTTCAACATTCTACAAGAACAACTTACCATGGAGTATGATTTCTCTGAAATAATTTTTGTTGAGTGGATAGATTTTAGTTGGGGTAGTCGTTCAACATTCTACAAGAACAACTTACCATGGAGTATGATTTCTCTGAAACCATGATAGATTTCAAATCGATCCTGACCAAGATGAGTCTGTGGTGTGAAATAATTTTTGTTGAGTGGATAGATTTTAGTTGGGATAGTCGTTCAACATTCTACAAGAACAACTTACCATGGAGTATGATTTCTCTGAAATAATTTTTGTTGAGTGGATAGATTTTAGTTGGGGTAGTCGTTCAACATTCTACAAGAACAACTTACCATGGAGTATGATTTCTCTGAAACCATGAGTCTGTGGTGTGAAATAGTTTTTGTTGAGTGGATAGATTTTAGTTGGGGTAGTCGTTCAACATTCTACAAGAACAACTTACCATGGAGTATGATTTCTCTGAAACCATGATAGATTTCAAATCGATCCTGACCAAGATGAGTCTGTGGTGTGAAATAATTTTTGTTGAGTGGATAGATTTTAGTTGGGGTAGTCGTTCAACATTCTACAAGAACAACTTACCATGGAGTATGATTTCTCTGAAATAATTTTTGTTGAGTGGATAGATTTTAGTTGGGATAGTCGTTCAACATTCTACAAGAACAACTTACCATGGAGTATGATTTCTCTGAAACCATGATAGATGTCAAATCGATCCTGACCAAGATGAGTCTGTGGTGTGAAATAATTTTTGTTGAGTGGATAGATTTTAGTTGGGATAGTCGTTCAACATTCTACAAGAACAACTTACCATGGAGTATGATTTCTCTGAAATAATTTTTGTTGAGTGGATAGATTTTAGTTGGGGTATTCGTTCAACATTCTACAAGAACAACTTACCATGGAGTATGATTTCTCTGAAACCATGATAGATTTCAAATCGATCCTGACCAAGATGAGTCTGTGGTGTGAAATAATTTTTGTTGAGTGGATAGATTTTAGTTGGGATAGTCGTTCAACATTCTACAAGAACAACTTACCATGGAGTATGATTTCTCTGAAATAATTTTTGTTGAGTGGATAGATTTTAGTTGGGGTAGTCGTTCAACATTCTACAAGAACAACTTACCATGGAGTATGATTTCTCTGAAACCATGATAGATGTCAAATCGATCCTGACCAAGATGAGTCTGTGGTGTGAAATAATTTTTGTTGAGTGGATAGATTTTAGTTGGGGTAGTCGTTCAACATTCTACAAGAACAACTTACCATGGAGTATGATTTCTCTGAAACCATGATAGATTTCAAATCGATCCTGACCCAGATGAGTCTGTGGTGTGAAATAATTTTTGTTGAGTGGATAGATTTTAGTTGGGGTAGTCGTTCAACATTCTACAAGAACAACTTACCATGGAGTATGATTTCTCTGAAACCATGATAGATGTCAAATCGATCCTGACCAAGATGAGTCTGTGGTGTGAAATAATTTTTGTTGAGTGGATAGATTTTAGTTGGGGTAGTCGTTCAACATTCTACAAGAACAACTTACCATGGAGTATGATTTCTCTGAAATAATTTTGGTTGAGTGGATAGATTTTAGTTGGGGTAGTCGTTCAACATTCTACAAGAACAACTTGCCATGGAGTATGATTTCTCTGAAACCATGATAGATTTCAAATCGATCCTGACCAAGATGAGTCTGTGGTGTGAAATAATTTTTGTTGAGTGGATAGATTTTAGTTGGGATAGTCGTTCAACATTCTACAAGAACAACTTACCATGGAGTATGATTTCTCTGAAATAATTTTTGTTGAGTGGATAGATTTTAGTTGGGGTAGTCGTTCAACATTCTACAAGAACAACTTACCATGGAGTATGATTTCTCTGAAACCATGATAGATGTCAAATCGATCCTGACCAAGATGAGTCTGTGGTGTGAAATAATTTTTGTTGAGTGGATAGATTTTAGTTGGGGTAGTCGTTCAACATTCTACAAGAACAACTTACCATGGAGTATGATTTCTCTGAAATAATTTTTGTTGAGTGGATAGATTTTAGTTGGGGTAGTCGTTCAACATTCTACAAGAACAGCTTACCATGGAGTATGATTTCTCTGAAACCATGATAGATTTCAAATCGATCCTGACCAAGATGAGTCTGTGGTGTGAAATAATTTTTGTTGAGTGGATAGATTTTAGTTGGGGTAGTCGTTCAACATTCTACAAGAACAACTTACCATGGAGTATGATTTCTCTGAAATAATTTTTGTTGAGTGGATAGATTTTAGTTGGGATAGTCGTTCAACATTCTACAAGAACAACTTACCATGGAGTATGATTTCTCTGAAACCATGATAGATGTCAAATCGATCCTGACCAAGATGAGTCTGTGGTGTGAAATAATTTTTGTTGAGTGGATAGATTTTAGTTGGGGTAGTCGTTCAACATTCTACAAGAACAACTTACCATGGAGTATGATTTCTCTGAAATAATTTTTGTTGAGTGGATAGATTTTAGTTGGGATAGTCGTTCAACATTCTACAAGAACAACTTACCATGGAGTATGATTTCTCTGAAACCATGATAGATGTCAAATCGATCCTGACCAAGATGAGTCTGTGGTGTGAAATAATTTTTGTTGAGTGGATAGATTTTAGTTGGGGTAGTCGTTCAACATTCTACAAGAACAACTTACCATGGAGTATGATTTCTCTGAAATAATTTTTGTTGAGTGGATAGATTTTAGTTGGGGTAGTCGTTCAACATTCTACAAGAACAACTTACCATGGAGTATGATTTCTCTGAAACCATGATAGATTTCAAATCGATCCTGACCAAGATGAGTCTGTGGTGTGAAATAATTTTTGTTGAGTGGATAGATTTTAGTTGGGGTAGTCGTTCAACATTCTACAAGAACAACTTACCATGGAGTATGATTTCTCTGAAATAATTTTTGTTGAGTGGATAGATTTTAGTTGGGATAGTCGTTCAACATTCTACAAGAACAACTTACCATGGAGTATGATTTCTCTGAAACCATGATAGATGTCAAATCGATCCTGACCAAGATGAGTCTGTGGTGTGAAATAATTTTTGTTGAGTGGATAGATTTTAGTTGGGGTAGTCGTTCAACATTCTACAAGAACAACTTACCATGGAGTATGATTTCTCTGAAATAATTTTTGTTGAGTGGATAGATTTTAGTTGGGGTATTCGTTCAACATTCTACAAGAACAACTTACCATGGAGTATGATTTCTCTGAAACCATGATAGATTTCAAATCGATCCTGACCAAGATGAGTCTGTGGTGTGAAATAATTTTTGTTGAGTGGATAGATTTTAGTTGGGATAGTCGTTCAACATTATACAAGAACAACTTACCATGGAGTATGATTTCTCTGAAATAATTTTTGTTGAGTGGATAGATTTTAGTTGGGGTAGTCGTTCAACATTCTACAAGAACAACTTACCATGGAGTATGATTTCTCTGAAACCATGATAGATGTCAAATCGATCCTGACCAAGATGAGTCTGTGGTGTGAAATAATTTTTGTTGAGTGGATAGATTTTAGTTGGGGTAGTCGTTCAACATTCTACAAGAACAACTTACCATGGAGTATGATTTCTCTGAAACCATGATAGATTTCAAATCGATCCTGACCAAGATGAGTCTGTGGTGTGAAATAATTTTTGTTGAGTGGATAGATTTTAGTTGGGGTAGTCGTTCAACATTCTACAAGAACAACTTACCATGGAGTATGATTTCTCTGAAACCATGATAGATGTCAAATCGATCCTGACCAAGATGAGTCTGTGGTGTGAAATAATTTTTGTTGAGTGGATAGATTTTAGTTGGGGTAGTCGTTCAACATTCTACAAGAACAACTTACCATGGAGTATGACTTCTCTGAAATAATTTTTGTTGAGTGGATAGATTTTAGTTGGGATAGTCGTTCAACATTCTACAAGAACAACTTACCATGGAGTATGATTTCTCTGAAACCATGATAGATGTCAAATCGATCCTGACCAAGATGAGTCTGTGGTGTGAAATAATTTTTGTTGAGTGGATAGATTTTAGTTGGGGTAGTCGTTCAACATTCTACAAGAACAACTTACCATGGAGTATGATTTCTCTGAAATAATTTTTGTTGAGTGGATAGATTTTAGTTGGGGTATTCGTTCAACATTCTACAAGAACAACTTACCATGGAGTATGATTTCTCTGAAACCATGATAGATTTCAAATCGATCCTGACCAAGATGAGTCTGTGGTGTGAAATAATTTTTGTTGAGTGGATAGATTTTAGTTGGGATAGTCGTTCAACATTATACAAGAACAACTTACCATGGAGTATGATTTCTCTGAAATAATTTTTGTTGAGTGGATAGATTTTAGTTGGGGTAGTCGTTCAACATTCTACAAGAACAACTTACCATGGAGTATGATTTCTCTGAAACCATGATAGATGTCAAATCGATCCTGACCAAGATGAGTCTGTGGTGTGAAATAATTTTTGTTGAGTGGATAGATTTTAGTTGGGGTAGTCGTTCAACATTCTACAAGAACAACTTACCATGGAGTATGATTTCTCTGAAACCATGATAGATTTCAAATCGATCCTGACCAAGATGAGTCTGTGGTGTGAAATAATTTTTGTTGAGTGGATAGATTTTAGTTGGGGTAGTCGTTCAACATTCTACAAGAACAACTTACCATGGAGTATGATTTCTCTGAAACCATGATAGATGTCAAATCGATCCTGACCAAGATGAGTCTGTGGTGTGAAATAATTTTTGTTGAGTGGATAGATTTTAGTTGGGGTAGTCGTTCAACATTCTACAAGAACAACTTACCATGGAGTATGATTTCTCTGAAATAATTTTTGTTGAGTGGATAGATTTTAGTTGGGGTAGTCGTTCAACATTCTACAAGAACAACTTACCATGGAGTATGATTTCTCTGAAACCATGATAGATTTCAAATCGATCCTGACCAAGATGAGTCTGTGGTGTGAAATAATTTTTGTTGAGTGGATAGATTTTAGTTGGGATAGTCGTTCAACATTCTACAAGAACAACTTACCATGGAGTATGATTTCTCTGAAATAATTTTTGTTGAGTGGATAGATTTTAGTTGGGGTAGTCGTTCAACATTCTACAAGAACAACTTACCATGGAGTATGATTTCTCTGAAACCATGATAGATGTCAAATCGATCCTGACCAAGATGAGTCTGTGGTGTGAAATAATTTTTGTTGAGTGGATAGATTTTAGTTGGGGTAGTCGTTCAACATTCTACAAGAACAACTTACCATGGAGTATGATTTCTCTGAAATAATTTTTGTTGAGTGGATAGATTTTAGTTGGGGTAGTCGTTCAACATTCTACAAGAACAACTTACCATGGAGTATGATTTCTCTGAAACCATGATAGATTTCAAATCGATCCTGACCAAGATGAGTCTGTGGTGTGAAATAATTTTTGTTGAGTGGATAGATTTTAGTTGGGGTAGTCGTTCAACATTCTACAAGAACAACTTACCATGGAGTATGATTTCTCTGAAATAATTTTTGTTGAGTGGATAGATTTTAGTTGGGATAGTCGTTCAACATTCTACAAGAACAACTTACCATGGAGTATGATTTCTCTGAAACCATGATAGATGTCAAATCGATCCTGACCAAGATGAGTCTGCGGTGTGAAATAATTTTTGTTGAGTGGATAGATTTTAGTTGGGGTAGTCGTTCAACATTCTACAAGAACAACTTACCATGGAGTATGATTTCTCTGAAATAATTTTTGTTGAGTGGATAGATTTTAGTTGGGGTAGTCGTTCAACATTCTACAAGAACAACTTACCATGGAGTATGATTTCTCTGAAACCATGATAGATTTCAAATCGATCCTGACCAAGATGAGTCTGTGGTGTGAAATAATTTTTGTTGAGTGGATAGATTTTAGTTGGGATAGTCGTTCAACATTCTACAAGAACAACTTACCATGGAGTATGATTTCTCTGAAATAATTTTTGTTGAGTGGATAGATTTTAGTTGGGGTAGTCGTTCAACATTCTACAAGAACAACTTACCATGGAGTATGATTTCTCTGAAACCATGATAGATGTCAAATCGATCCTGACCAAGATGAGTCTGTGGTGTGAAATAATTTTTGTTGAGTGGATAGATTTTAGTTGGGGTAGTCGTTCAACATTCTACAAGAACAACTTATCATGGAGTATGATTTCTCTGAAACCATGATAGATTTCAAATCGATCCTGACCAAGATGAGTCTGTGGTGTGAAATAATTTTTGTTGAGTGGATAGATTTTAGTTGGGGTAGTCGCTCAACATTCTACAAGAACAACTTACCATGGAGTATGATTTCTCTGAAACCATGATAGATGTCAAATCGATTATGACCAAGATGAGTCGGTGGTGTGAAATAATTTTTGTTGAGTGGATAGATTTTAGTTGGGGTAGTCGTTCAACATTCTACAAGAACAACTTACCATGGAGTATGATTTCTCTGAAATAATTTTTGTTGAGTGGATAGATTTTAGTTGGGGTAGTCGTTCAACATTCTACAAGAACAACTTATAATGGAGTATGATTTCTCTGAAACCATGATAGATTTCAAATCTATCCTGACCAAGATGAGTCTGTGGTGTGAAATAATTTTTGTTGAGTGGATAGATTTTAGTTGGGATAGTCGTTCAACATTCTACAAGAACAACTTACCATGGAGTATGATTTCTCTGAAATAATTTTTGTTGAGCGGATAGATTTTAGTTGGGGTAGTCGTTCAACATTCTACAAGAACAACTTACCATGGAGTATGATTTCTCTGAAACCATGATAGATGTCAAATCGATCCTGACCAAGATGAGTCTGTGGTGTGAAATAATTTTTGTTGAGTGGATAGATTTTAGTTGGGGTAGTCGTTCAAAATTCTACAAGAACAACTTACCATGGAGTATGATTTCTCTGAAATAATTTTTGTTGAGTGGATAGATTTTAGTTGGGATAGTCGTTCAACATTCTACAAGAACAACTTACCATGGAGTATGATTTCTCTGAAACCATGATAGATTTCAAATCGATCCTGACATAGATGAGTCTGTGGTGTGAAATTATTTTTGTTGAGTGGATAGATTTTAATTGGGATAGTCGTTCAACATTCTACAAGAACAACTTACCATGGAGTATGATTTCTCTGAAATAATTTTTGTTGAGTGGATAGATTTTAGTTACGGGTAGTCGTTCAACATTCTACAAGAACAACGAACCATGGAGTATGATTTCTCTGAAATAATTTTTGTTGAGTGGATAGATTTTAGTTGGGGTAGTCGTTCAACATTCTACAAGAACAACGAACCATGGAGTATGATTTCTCTGAAATAATTTTTGTTGAGTGGATAGATTTTAGTTGGGATAGTCGTTCAACATTCTACAAGAACAACGAACCATGGAGTATGATTTCTCTGAAATAATTTTTGTTGAGTGGATAGATTTTAGTTGGGGTAGTCGTTCAACATTCTACAAGAACAACTTACCATGGAGTATGATTTCTTTGAAACCATGATAGATTTCAAATCGATCCTGACCAAGATGAGTCTGTGGTGTGAAATAATTTTTGTTGAGTTAATAGATTTTAGTTGGGATAATCGTTCAACATTCTACAAGAACAACGAACCATGGAGTATGATTTCTCTGAAATAATATTTGTTGAGTGGATAGATTTTAGTTGGGGTAGTCGTTCAACATTCTACAAGAACAACTTACCATGGAGTATGATTTCTCTGAAATAATTTTTGTTGAGTGGATAGATTTTAGTTACGGGTAGTCGTTCAACATTCTACAAGAACAACGAACCATGGAGTATGATTTCTCTGAAATAATTTTTGTTGAGTGGATAGATTTTAGTTGGGGTAGTCGTTCAACATTCTACAAGAACAACGAACCATGGAGTATGATTTCTCTGAAATAATTTTTGTTGAGTGGATAGATTTTAGTTGGGATAGTCGTTCAACATTCTACAAGAACAACGAACCATGGAGTATGATTTCTCTGAAATAATTTTTGTTGAGTGGATAGATTTTAGTTGGGGTAGTCGTTCAACATTCTACAAGAACAACTTACCATGGAGTATGATTTCTTTGAAACCATGATAGATTTCAAATCGATCCTGACCAAGATGAGTCTGTGGTGTGAAATAATTTTTGTTGAGTTAATAGATTTTAGTTGGGATAATCGTTCAACATTCTACAAGAACAACGAACCATGGAGTATGATTTCTCTGAAATAATTTTTGTTGAGTGGATAGATTTTAGTTGGGGTAGTCGTTCAACGTTCTACAAGAACAACGAACCATGGAGTATGATTTCTCTGAAACCATGATAGATTTCAAATCGATCCTGACCAAGATGAGTCTGTGGTGTGAAACAATTTTTATTGAGTGGATAGATTTTAGTTGGGGTAGTCGTTCAACATTCTACAATAACAACTTACCATGGAGTATGATTTCTCTGAAATAATTTTTGTTGAGTGGATAGATTTTAGTTGGGGTAGTCGTTCAATATTCTACAAGAACAACGAACCATGGAGTATGATTTCTCTGCAACCATGATAGATTTCAAATCGATCCTGACCAAGATGAGTCTGTGGTGTGAAATAATTTTTGTTGAGTGGATAGATTTTAGTTGGGGTAGTCGTTCAACATTCTACAAGAACAACGAACCATGGAGTATGATTTCCCTGAAATAATTTTTGTTGAGTGGATAGATTTTAGTTGGGGTAGTCGTTCAACATTCTACAAGAACAACGAACCATGGAGTATGATTTCTCTGAAATAATTTTTCTTGAGTTGATAGATTTTAGTTGGGGTAGTCGTTCAACTTTCTACAAGAACAACTTACCATGGACTATGATTTCTCTGAAACCATGATAGTTTTCAAATCGATCCTGACCAAGATGAGTCTGTTGTGTGAAATAATTTTTGTTGAGTGGATAGATTTTAGTTGGGGTAGTCGTTCAACATTCTACAAGAACAACTTACCATGGAGTATGATTTCTCTGAAATAATTTTTGTTGAGTGGATAGATTTTAGTTGGGATAGTCGTTCAACATTCTACAAGAACAACTTACCGTGGAGTATGATTTCTCTGAAACCATGATAGATTTCAAATCGATCCTGACCAAGATGAGTCTGTGGTGTGAAATAATTTTTGTTGAGTGGATAGATTTTAGTTGGGGTAGTCGTTCAATATTCTACAAGAACAACGAACCATGGAGTATGATTTCTCTGCAACCATGATAGATTTCAAATCGATCCTGACCAAGATGAGTCTGTGGTGTGAAATAATTTTTGTTGAGTGGATAGATTTTAGTTGGGGTAGTCGCTCAACATTCTACAAGAACAACGAACCATGGAGTATGATTTCCCTGAAATAATTTTTGTTGAGTGGATAGATTTTAGTTGGGGTAGTCGTTCAACATTCTACAAGAACAACGAACCACGGAGTATGATTTCTCTGAAATAATTTTTCTTGAGTTGATAGATTTTAGTTGGGGTAGTCGTTCAACATTCTACAAGAACAACTTACCATGGACTATGATTTCTCTGAAACCATGATAGTTTTCAAATCGATCCTGACCAAGATGAGTCTGTGGTGTGAAATAATTTTTGTTGAGTGGATAGATTTTAGTTGGGATAGTCGTTCAACATTCTGCAAGAACAATGAACCATGGAGTATGATTTCTTTGAAATAATTTTTGTTGAGTGGATAGATTTTAGTTGGAATAGTCGTTCAACATTCTACAAGAACAACTTACCATGGAGTATGATTTCTCTGAAACCATGATAGATTTCAAATCGATCCTGACCAAGATGAGTCTGTGGTGTGAAATAATTTTTGTTGAGTGGATAGATTTTAGTTGGGATAGTCGTTCAACATTCTACAAGAACAACTTACCATGGAGTATGATTTCTCTGAAATAATTTTTGTTGAGTGGATAGATTTTAGTTGGGATAGTCGTTCAACATTCTACAAGAACAACTTACCATGGAGTATGATTTCTCTGAAATAATTTTTGTTGAGTGGATAGATTTTAGTTGGGGTAGTCGTTCAACATTCTACAAGAACAACTTACCATGGACTATGATTTCTCTGAAATAATTTTTGTTGAGTGGATAGATTTTAGTTGGGGTAGTCGTTCAACATTCTTCAAGAACAACGAACCATGGAGTATGATTTCTCTGCAACCATGATAGATTTCAAATCGATCCTGAATAAGATGAGTCTGTGGTGTGAAATAATTTTTGTTGAGTGGATAGATTTTAATTGGGGTAGTCGTTCAACATTCTACAAGAACAACGAACCATGGAGTATGATTTCTCTGAAATAATTTTTGTTGAGTGGATAGATTTTAGTTGGGGTAGTCGTTCAGCATTCTACAAGAACAACGAACCATGGAGTATGATTTCTCTGAAACCATGATTGATTTCAAATCGATCCTGACCAAGATGAGTCTGTGGTGTGAAATAATTTTTGTTGAGTGGATAGATTTTAGTTGGGGTAGTCGTTCAACATTCTACAAGAACAACGAACCATGGAGTATGATTTCTCTGAAATAATTTTTGTTGAGTGGATAGATTTTAGTTGGGGTAATCGTTCAATATTCTACAAGAACAACGAACCATGGAGTATGATTTCTCTGCAACCATGATAGATTTCAAATCGATCCTGACCAAGATGAGTCTGTGGTGTGAAATAATTTTTGTTGAGTGGATAGATTTTAGTTGGGGTAGTCGTTCAACATTCTACAAGAACAACGAACCATGGAGTATGATTTCCCTGAAATAATTTTTGTTGAGTTGATAGATTTTAGTTGGGGTAGTCGTTCAACATTCTACAAGAACAACGAACCATGGAGTATGATTTCTCTGAAATAATTTTTGTTGAGTGGATAGATTTTAGTTGGGGTAGTCGTTCAACATTCTACAAGAACAACTTAACATGGACTATGATTTCTCTGAAACCATGATAGTTTTCAAATCGATCCTGACCAAGATGAGTCTGTGGTGTGAAATAATTTTTGTTGAGTGGATAGATTTTAGTTGGGGTAGTCGTTCAACATTCTACAAGAACAACGAACCATGGAGTATGATTTCTCTGAAATAATTTTTGTTGAGTGGATAGATTTTAGTTGGGGTAGTCGTTCAACATTCTACAAGAACAACTTACCATGGAGTATGATTTCTCTGAAACCATGATAGATTTCAAATCGATCCTGACCAAGATGAGTCTGTGGTGTGAAATAATTTTTGTTGAGTGGATAGATTTTAGTTGGGGTAGTCGTTCAACATTCTACAAGAACAACTTACCATGGAGTATGATTTCTCTGAAATAATTTTTGTTGAGTGGATAGATTTTAGTTAGGGGTAGTCGTTCAACATTCTACAAGAACAACGAATCATGGAGTATGATTTCTCTGCAACCATGATAGATTTCAAATCGATCCTGACCAAAATGAGTCTGTGGTGTGAAATAATTTTTGTTGAGTGGATAGATTTTAGTTGGGGTAGTCGTTCAACATTCTACAAGAACAACTTACCATGGAGTATGATTTCTCTGAAATAATTTTTGTTGAGTGGATAGATTTTAGTTGAGGTAGTCGTTCAACATTCTACAAGAACAACTTACCATGGAGTATGATTTCTCTGAAATAATTTTTGTTGAGTGGATAGATTTTAGTTGGGATAGTCGTTCAACATTCTACAAGAACAACTTACCATGGACTATGATTTCTCTGAAACCATGATAGATTTCAAATCGATCCTGACCAAGATGAGTCTGTGGTGTGAAATAATTTTTGTTGAGTGGATAGATTTTAGTTGGGGTATTCGTTCAACATTCTACAAGAACAACGAACCATGGAGTATGATTTCTCTGAAACCATGATAGATTTCAAATCGATCCTGGCCAAGATGAGTCTGTGGTGTGAAATAATTTTTGTTGAGTGGATAGATTTTAGTTGGGGTAGTCGTTCAACATTCTACAAGAACAACTTACAATGGACTATGATTTCTCTGAAACCATGATAGATTTCAAATCGATCCTGACCAAGATGAGTCTGTGGTGTGAAATAATTTTTGTTGAGTGGATAGATTTTAGTTGGAGTAGTCGTTCAACATTCTACAAGAACAACGAACCATGGAGTATGATTTCTCTGAAATAATTTTTGTTGAGTGGATAGATTTTAGTTGGGGTAGTCGTTCAACATTCTACAAGAACAACTTACCATGGAGTATGATTTCTCTGAAATAATTTTTGTTGAGTGGATAGATTTTAGTTGGGGTAGTCGTTCAACATTCTACAAGAACAACTTACCATGGAGTATGATTTCTCTGAAATAATTTTTGTTGAGTGGATAGATTTTAGTTGGGGTAGTCGTTCAACATTCTACAAGAACAACGAACCATGGAGTATGATTTCTCTGAAACCATGATAGATTTCAAATCGATCCTGACCAAGATGAGTCTGTGGTGTGAAATAATTTTTGTTGAGTGGATAGGTTTTAGTTGGGATAGTCGTTCAACATTCTACAAGAACAACTTACCATGGAGTATGATTTCTCTGAAATAATTTTTGTTGAGTGGATAGATTTTAGTTAGGGGTAGTCGTTCAACATTCTACAAGAACAACTTACCATGGAGTATGATTTCTCTGAAATAATTTTTGTTGAGTGGATAGATTTTAGTTGGGGTAGTCGTTCAACATTCTACAAGAACAACGAACCATGGAGTATGATTTCTCTGAAACCATGATAGATTTCAAATCGATCCTGACCAAGATGAGTCTGTGGTGTGAAATAATTTTTGTTGAGTGGATAGATTTTAGTTGGGGTAGTCGTTCAACATTCTACAAGAACAACTTACCATGGAGTATGATTTCTCTGAAACCATGATAGATTTCAAATCGATCCTGACCAAGATGAGTCTGTGGTGTGAAATAATTTTTGTTGAGTGGATAGATTTTAGTTGGGGTAGTCGTTCAACATTCTACAAGAACAACGAACCATGGAGTATGATTTCTCTGCAACCATGATAGATTTCAAATCGATCCTGACCAAGATGAGTCTGTGGTGTGAAATAATTTTTGTTGAGTGGATAGATTTTAGTTGGGGTAGTCGTTCAACATTCTACAAGAACAACGAAACATGGAGTATGATTTCTCTGAAACCATGATAGATTTCAAATCGATCCTGACCAAGATGAGTCTGTGGTGTGAAATAATTTTTGTTGAGTGGATAGATTTTAGTTGGGGTAGTCGTTCAACATTCTACAAGAACAACGAACCATGGAGTATGATTTCTCTGAAATAATTTTTGTTGAGTGGATAGAGTTTAGTTGGGGTAGTCGTTCAACATTCTACAAGAACAACGAACCATGGAGTATGATTTCTCTGAAATAATTTTTGTTGAGTGGATAGATTTTAGTTGGGGTAGTCGTTCAACATTCTACAAGAACAACGAACCATGGAGTATGATTTCTCTGAAACCATGATAGATTTCAAATCGATCCTGACCAAGATGAGTCTGTGGTGTGAAATAATTTTTGTTGAGTGGATAGATTTTAGTTAGGGGTAGTCGTTCAACATTCTACAAGAACAACTTACCATGGAGTATGATTTCTCTGAAACCATGATAGATTTCAAATCGATCCTGACCAAGATGAGTCTGTGGTGTGAAATAATTTTTGTTGACTGGATAGATTTTAGTTGGGGTAGTCGTTCAACATTCTACAAGAACAACGAACCATGGAGTATGATTTCTCTGAAACCATGATAGATTTCAAATCGATCCTGACCAAGATGAGTCTGTGGTGTGAAATAATTTTTGTTGAGTGGATAGATTTTAGTTGGGGTAGTCGTTCAACATTCTACAAGAACAATGAAACATGGAGTATGATTTCTCTGAAACCATGATAGATTTCAAATCGATCCTGACCAAGATGAGTCTGTGGTGTGAAATAATTTTTGTTGAGTGGATAGATTTTAGTTGGGGTAGTCGTTCAACATTCTACAAGAACAACGAACCATGGAGTATGATTTCTCTGAAATATTTTTTGTTGAGTGGATAGATTTTAGTTGGGGTAGTCGTTCAACATTCTACAAGAACAACGAACCATGGAGTATGATTTCTCTGAAATAATTTTTGTTGAGTGGATAGATTTTAGTTGGGGTAGTCGTTCAACATTCTACAAGAACAACGAACCATGGAGTATGATTTCTCTGAAACCATGATAGATTTCAAATCGATCCTGACCAAGATGAGTCTGTGGTGTGAAATAATTTTTGTTGAGTGGATAGATTTTAGTTGGGGTAGTCGTTCAACATTCTACAAGAACAACTTACCATGCAGTATGATTTCTCTGAAACCATGATAGATTTCAAATCGATCCTGACCAAGATGAGTCTGTGGTGTGAAATAATTTTTGTTGAGTGGATAGATTTAAGTTAGGGATAGTCGTTCAACATTCTACAAGAACAACTTACCATGGAGTATGATTTGTCTGAAACCATGATAGATTTCAAATCGATCCTGACCAAGATGAGTCTGTGGTGTGAAATAATTTTTGTTGAGTGTATAGATTTTAGTTGGGGTATTCGTTCAACATTCTACAAGAACAACGAACCATGGAGTATGATTTCTCTGAAACCATGATAGATTTCAAATCGATCCTGACCAAGATGAGTCTGTGGTGTGAAATAATTTTTGTTGAGTGGATAGATTTTAGTTAGGGATAGTCGTTCAACATTCTACAAGAACAACTTACCATGGAGTATGATTTCTCTGAAATAATTTTTGTTGAGTGGATAGATTTTAGTTGGGGTAGTCGTTCAACATTCTACAAGAACAACTTACCATGCAGTATGATTTCTCTGAAACCATGATAGATTTCAAATCGATCCTGACCAAGATGAGTCTGTGGTGTGAAATAATTTTTGTTGAGTGGATAGATTTAAGTTAGGGATAGTCGTTCAACATTCTACAAGAACAACTTACCATGGAGTATGATTTGTCTGAAACCATGATAGATTTCAAATCGATCCTGACCAAGATGAGTCTGTGGTGTGAAATAATTTTTGTTGAGTGTATAGATTTTAGTTGGGGTATTCGTTCAACATTCTACAAGAACAACGAACCATGGAGTATGATTTCTCTGAAACCATGATAGATTTCAAATCGATCCTGACCAAGATGAGTCTGTGGTGTGAAATAATTTTTGTTGAGTGGATAGATTTTAGTTGGGGTAGTCGTTCAACATTCTACAAGAACAACGAACCATGGAGTATGATTTCTCTGCAACCATGATAGATTTCAAATCGATCCTGACCAAGATGAGTCTGTGGTGTGAAATAATTTTTGTTGAGTGGATAGATTTTAGTTGGGGTAGTCGTTCAACATTCTACAAGAACAACGAAACATGGAGTATGATTTCTCTGAAACCATGATAGATTTCAAATCGATCCTGACCAAGATGAGTCTGTGGTGTGAAATAATTTTTGTTGAGTGGATAGATTTTAGTTGGGGTAGTCGTTCAACATTCTACAAGAACAACTTACCATGCAGTATGATTTCTCTGAAACCATGATAGATTTCAAATCGATCCTGACCAAGATGAGTCTGTGGTGTGAAATAATTTTTGTTGAGTGGATAGATTTTAGTTGGGGTAGTCGTTCAACATTCTACAAGAACAACTTACCATGCAGTATGATTTCTCTGAAACCATGATAGATTTCAAATCGATCCTGACCAAGATGAGTCTGTGGTGTGAAATAATTTTTGTTGAGTGGATAGATTTAAGTTAGGGATAGTCGTTCAACATTCTACAAGAACAACGAACCATGGAGTATGATTTCTCTGAAACCATGATAGATTTCAAATCGATCCTGACCAAGATGAGTCTGTGGTGTGAAATAATTTTTGTTGAGTGGATAGATTTTAGTTGGGGTAGTCGTTCAACATTCTACAAGAACAACGAACCATGGAGTATGATTTGTCTGAAATAATTTTTGTTGAGTGGATAGATTTTAGTTGGGATAGTGGTTCAACATTCTACAAGAACAACGAACCATGGACTATGATTTCTCTGAAACCATGAGAGATTTCAAATCGATCCTGACCAAGATGAGTCTGTATTGTGAAATAATTTTTGTTGAGTGGATAGATTTTAGTTGGGGTAGTCGTTCAACATTTTACAAAAACAACTTACCATGGACTACGATTTCTCTGAAACCATGATAGATTTCAAATCGATCCTGACCAAGATGAGTCTGTGGTGTGAAATAATTTTTGTTGAGTAGATAGATTTTAGTTGGGATAGTCGTTCAACATTCTACAAGAACAACGAATCATGGAGTATGATTTCTCTGAAACCATGATAGATTTCAAATCGATCCTGACCAAGATGAGTCTGTGGTGTGAAATAATTTTTGTTGAGTGGATAGATTTTGGTTGGGGTAGTCGTTTAACATTCTACAAGAACAACTTACCATGGAGTATGATTTCTCTGAAATAATTTTTGTTGAGTGGATAGATTTTAGTTGGGATAGTCGTTCAACATTCTACAAGAACAACGAACCATGGAGTATGATTTCTCTGAAATAATTTTTGTTGAGTGGATAGATTTTAGTTGGGGTAGTAGTTCAACATTCTACAAGAACAACTTACCATGGACTATGATTTCTCTGAAACCATGATAGATTTCAAATCGATCCTGACCAAGATGAGTCTGTGGTGTGAAATAATTTTTGTTGAGTGGATAGATTTTAGTTGGGATAGTCGTTCAACATTCTACAAGAACAACGAACCATGGAGTATGATTTCTCTGAAATAATTTTTGTTGGGTGGATAGATTTTAGTTGGGGTAGTCGTTCAACATTCTACAAGAACAGCGAACCATGGAGTATGATTTCTCTGAAATAATTTTTGTTGAGTGGATAGATTTTGGTTGGGATAGTCGTTCAATATTCTACAAGAACAACTTACCATGGACTATGATTTCTCTGAAACCATGATAGATTTCAAATCGATCCTGACCAAGATGAGTCTGTGGTGTGAAATAATTTTTGTTGAGTGAATAGATTTTAGTTGGGGTAGTCGTTCAACATTCTACAAGAACAACTTACCATGGAGTATGATTTCTCTGAAATAATTTTTGTTGAGTGGATAGATTTTAGTTGGGATAGTCGTTCAACATTCTACAAGAACAACTTACCATGGACTATGATTTCTCTGAAACCATGATAGATTTCAAATCGATCCTGACCAAGATGAGTCTGTGGTGTGAAATAATTTTTGTTGAGTGGATAGATTTTAGTTGGGGTAGTCGTTCAACATTCTACAAGAACAACGAACCATGGAGTATGATTTCTCTGAAATAATTTTTATTGAGTGGATAGATTTTAGTTGGGGTAGTAGTTCAACATTCTACAAGAACAACTTACCATGGACTATGATTTCTCTGAAACCATGATAGATTTCAAATCGATCCTGACCAAGATGAGTCTGTGGTGTGAAATAATTTTTGTTGAGTGGATAGATTTTAGTTGGGGTAGTCGTTCAACATTCTACAAGAACAACTTACCATGGAGTATGATTTCTCTGAAATAATTTTTGTTGAGTGGATAGATTTTAGTTGGGGTAGTCGTTCAACATTCTACAAGAACAACGAACCATGGAGTATGATTTCTCTGAAACCATGATAGATTTCAAATCGATCCTGACCAAGATGAGTCTGTGGTGTGAAATAATTTTTGTTGAGTGGATAGATTTTAGTTGGGGTAGTCGTTCAACATTCTACAAGAACAACTTACCATGGAGTATGATTTCTCTGAAATAATTTTTTTTGAGTGGATAGATTTTAGTTGGGATACTCGTTCAACATTCTACAAGAACAACTTACCATGGACTATGATTTCTCTGAAACCATGATAGATTTCAAATCGATCCTGACCAAGATGAGTCTGTGGTGTGAAATAATTTTTGTTGAGTGGATAGATTTTAGTTGGGGTAGTCGTTCAACATTCTACAAGAACAACTTACCATGGACTATGATTTCTCTGAAACCATGATAGATTTCAAATCGATCCTGACCAAGATGAGTCTGTGGTGTGAAATAATTTTTGTTGAGTGGATAGATTTTAGTTGGGGTAGTCGTTCAACATTCTACAAGAACAACTTACCATGGAGTATGATTTCTCTGAAATAATTTTTGTTGAGTGGATAGATTTTAGTTGGGGTAGTCGTTCAACATTCTACAAGAACAACGAACCATGGAGTATGATTTCTCTGAAACCATGATAGATTTCAAATCGATCCTGACCAAGATGAGTCTGTGGTGTGAAATAATTTTTGTTGAGTGGATAGATTTTAGTTGGGGTAGTCGTTCAACATTCTACAAGAACAACTTACCATGGAGTATGATTTCTCTGAAATAATTTTTGTTGAGTGGATAGATTTTAGTTGGGATACTCGTTCAACATTCTACAAGAACAACTTACCATGGACTATGATTTCTCTGAAACCATGATAGATTTCAAATCGATCCTGACCAAGATGAGTCTGTGGTGTGAAATAATTTTTGTTGAGTGAATAGATTTTAGTTGGGGTAGTCGTTCAACATTCTACAAGAACAACGAACCATGGAGTATGATTTCTCTGAAATAATTTTTGTTGAGTGGATACATTTTAGTTGGGGTAGTAGTTCAACATTCTACAAGAACAACTTACCATGGACTATGATTTCTCTGAAACCATGATAGATTTCAAATCGATCCTGACCAAGATGAGTCTGTGGTGTGAAATAATTTTTGTTGAGTGGATAGATTTTAGTTGGGGTAGTCGTTCAACATTCTACAAGAACAACTTACCATGGAGTATGATTTCTCTGAAATAATTTTTGTTGAGTGGATAGATTTTAGTTGGGGTAGTCGTTCAACATTCTACAAGAACAACGAACCATGGAGTATGATTTCTCTGAAACCATGATAGATTTCAAATCGATCCTGACCAAGATGAGTCTGTGGTTTGAAATAATTTTTGTTGAGTGGATAGATTTTAGTTGGGGTAGTCGTTCAACATTCTACAAGAACAACTTAAAATGGAGTATGATTTCTCTGAAATCATGATAGATTTCAAATCGATCCTGACCAAGATGAGTCTGTGGTGGGAAATAATTTTTGTTGAGTGGATAGATTTTAGTTGGGATAGTCGTTCAACATTCTACAAGAACAACTTACCATGGAGTATGATTTCTCTGAAATAATTTTTGTTGAGTGGATAGATTTTAGTTGGGATAGTCGTTCAACATTTTACAAGAACAACTTACCATGGACTACGATTTCTCTGAAACCATGATAGATTTCAAATCGATCCTGACCAAGATGAGTCTGTGGTGTGAAATAATTTTTGTTGAGTGGATAGATTTTAGTTGGGATAGTCGTTCAATATTCTACAAGAACAACGAACTATGGAGTTGATTTCTCTGAAACCATGATAGATTTCAAATCGATCCTGACCAAGATGAGTCTGTGGTGTGAAATAATTTTTGTTGAGTGGATAGATTTTGGTTGGGGTAGTCGTTTAACATTCTACAAGAACAACTTACCATGGAGTATGATTTCTCTGAAATAATTTTTGTTGAGTGGATAGATTTTAGTTGGGGTAGTCGTTCAACATTCTACAAGAACAACTTACCATGGAGTATGATTTCTCTGAAATAATTTTTGTTGAGTGGATAGATTTTAGTTGGGGTAGTCGTTCAACATTCTACAAGAACAACGAACCATGGAGTATGATTTCTCTGAAATAATTTTTGTTGAGTGGATAGATTTTAGTTGGGGTAGTCGTTCAACATTCTACAAGAACAACGAACCATGGAGTATGATTTCTCTGAAACCATGATAGATTTCAAATCGATCCTGACCAAGATGAGTCTGTGGTGTGAAATAATTTTTGTTGAGTGGATAGATTTTAGTTGGGATAGCCGTTCAACATTCTACAAGAACAACTTACCATGAAGTATGATTTCTCTGAAATAATTTTTGTTGAGTGGATAGATTTTAGTTGGGGTAGTCGTTCAACATTCTACAAGAACAACGAACCATGGAGTATGATTTCTCTGAAACCATGATAGATTTCAAATCGATCCTGACCAAGATGAGTCTGTGGTGTGAAATAATTTTTGTTGAGTGGATAGATTTTAGTTGGGGTAGTCGTTCAACATTCTACAAGAACAACTTACCATGGAGTATGATTTCTCTGAAACCATGATAGATTTCAAATCGATCCTGACCAAGATGAGTCTGTGGTGTGAAATAATTTTTGTTGAGTGGATAGATTTTAGTTGGGGTAGTCGTTCAACATTCTACAAGAACAACTTACCATGGAGTATGATTTCTCTGCAACCATGATAGATTTCAAATCGATCCTGACCAAGAAGAGTCTGTGGTGTGAAATAATTTTTGTTGAGTGGATAGATTTTAGTTGGGGTAGTCGTTCAACATTCTACAAGAACAACGAACCATGGAGTATGATTTCTCTGAAACCATGATAGATTTCAAATCGATCCTGACCAAGATGAGTCTGTGGTGTGAAATAATTTTTGTTGAGTGGATAGATTTTAGTTGGGGTAGTCGTTCAACATTCTACAAGAACAACGAACCATGGAGTATGATTTCTCTGAAACCATGATAGATTTCAAATCGATCCTGACCAAGATGAGTCTGTGGTGTGAAATAATTTTTGTTGAGTGGATAGATTTTAGTTGGGGTAGTCGTTCAACATTCTACAAGAACAACGAAACATGGAGTATGATTTCTCTGAAACCATGATAGATTTCAAATCGATCCTGACCAAGATGAGTCTGTGGTGTGAAATAATTTTTGTTGAGTGGATAGATTTTAGTTGGGGTAGTCGTTCAACATTCTACAAGAACAACGAACCATGGAGTATGATTTCTCTGAAATAATTTTTGTTGAGTGGATAGATTTTAGTTGGGGTAGTCGTTCAACATTCTACAAGAACAACGAACCATGGAGTATGATTTCTCTGAAATAATTTTTGTTGAGTGGATAGATTTCAGTTGGGGTAGTCGTTCAACATTCTACAAGAACAACGAACCATGGAGTATGATTTCTCTGAAACCATGATAGATTTCAAATCGATCCTGACCAAGATGAGTCTGTGGTGTGAAATAATTTTTGTTGAGTGGATAGATTTTAGTTGGGGTAGTCGTTCAACATTCTACAAGAACAACTTACCATGGAGTATGATTTCTCTGAAACCATGATAGATTTCAAATCGATCCTGACCAAGATGAGTCTGTGGTGTGAAATAATTTTTGTTGAGTGGATAGATTTTAGTTGGGGTAGTCGTTCAACATTCTACAAGAACAACTTACCATGGAGTATGATTTCTCTGAAACCATGATAGATTTCAAATCGATCCTGACCAAGATGAGTCTGTGGTGTGAAATAATTTTTGTTGAGTGGATAGATTTTAGTTGGGGTAGTCGTTCAACATTCTACAAGAACAACGAACCATGGAGTATGATTTCTCTGAAATAATTTTTGTTGAGTGGATAGATTTTAGTTGGGGTAGTCGTTCAACATTCTACAAGAACAACGAACCATGGAGTATGATTTCTCTGAAATAATTTTTGTTGAGTGAATAGATTTTAGTTGGGGTAGTCGTTCAACATTCTACAAGAACAACGAACCATGGAGTATGATTTCTCTGAAACCATGATAGATTTCAAATCGATCCTGACCAAGATGAGTCTGTGGTCTGAAATAATTTTTGTTGAGTGGATAGATTTTAGTTGGGGTAGTCGTTCAACATTCTACAAGAACAACGAACCATGGAGTATGATTTCTCTGAAATAATTTTTGTTGAGTGGATAGATTTTAGTTGGGGTAGTCGTTCAACATTCTACAAGAACAACTTACCATGGAGTATGATTTCTCTAAAATAATTTTTGTTGAGTGGATAGATTTTAGTTGGGATACTCGTTCAACATTCTACAAGAACAACGAACCATGGAGTATGATTTCTCTGAAACCATGATAGATTTCAAATCGATCCTGACCAAGATGAGTCTGTGGTGTGAAATAATTTTTGTTGAGTGGATAGATTTTAGTTGGGGTAGTCGTTCAACATTCTACAAGAACAACTTACCATGGAGTATGATTTCTCTGAAACCATGATAGATTTCAAATCGATCCTGACCAAGATGAGTCTGTGGTGTGAAATAATTTTTGTTGAGTGGATAGATTTTAGTTGGGATAGTCGTTCAACATTCTACAAGAACAACTTACCATGGAGTATGATTTCTCTGAAACCATGATAGATTTCAAATCGATCCTGACCAAGATGAGTCTGTGGTGTGAAATAATTTTTGTTGAGTGGATAGATTTTAGTTGGGGTAGTCGTTCAACATTTTACAAGAACAACTTACCATGGACTACGATTTCTCTGAAACCATGATAGATTTCAAATCGATCCTGACCAAGATGAGTCTGTGGTGTGAAATAATTTTTGTTGAGTGGTTAGATTTTAGTTGGGATAGTCGTTCAACATTCTACAAGAACAACGAACCATGGAGTATGATTTCTCTGAAACCATGATAGATTTCAAATCGATCCTGACCAAGATGAGTCTGTGGTGTGAAATAATTTTTGTTGAGTGGATAGATTTTGGTTGGGGTAGTCGTTTAACATTCTACAAGAACAACTTACCATGGAGTATGATTTCTCTGAAATAATTTTTGTTGAGTGGATAGATTTTGGTTGGGGTAGTCGTTCAATATTCTACAAGAACAACGAACCATGGAGTATGATTTCTCTGAAATAATTTTTGTTGAGTGAATAGATTTTAGTTGGGGTAGTAGTTCAACATTCTACAAGAACAACTTACCATGGACTATGATTTCTCTGAAACCATGATAGATTTCAAATCGATCCTGACCAAGATGAGTCTCTGGTGTGAAACAATTTTTGTTGAGTGGATAGATTTTAGTTGGGGTAGTCGTTCAACATTCTACAAGAACAACTTACCATGGAGTATGATTTCTCTGAAACCATGATAGATTTCAAATCGATCCTGACCAAGATGAGTCTGTGGTGTGAAATAATTTTTGTTGAGTGGATAGATTTTAGTTGGGGTATTCGTTCAACATTCTACAAGAACAACTTACCATGGACTATGATTTCTCTGAAACCATGATAGATTTCAAATCGATCCTGACCAAGATGAGTCTGTGGTGTGAAATAATTTTTGTTGAGTGGATAGATTTTAGTTGGGGTATTCGTTCAACATTCTACAAGAACAACTTACCATGGAGTATGATTTCTCTGAAATAATTTTTGTTGAGTGGATAGATTTTAGTTGGGGTAGTCGTTCAACATTCTACAAGAACAACGAACCATGGACTATGATTTCTCTGAAACCATGATAGATTTCAAATCGATCCTGACCAAGATGAGTCTGTGGTGTGAAATAATTTTTGTTGAGTGGATAGATTTTAGTTGGGGTAGTCGTTCAACATTTTACAAGAACAACTTACCATGGACTACGATTTCTCTGAAACCATGATAGATTTCAAATCGATCCTGACCAAGATGAGTCTGTGGTGTGAAATAATTTTTGTTGAGTGGTTAGATTTTAGTTGGGATAGTCGTTCAACATTCTACAAGAACAACGAACCATGGAGTATGATTTCTCTGAAACCATGATAGATTTCAAATCGATCCTGACCAAGATGAGTCTGTGGTGTGAAATAATTTTTGTTGAGTGGATAGATTTTGGTTGGGGTAGTCGTTTAACATTCTACAAGAACAACTTACCATGGAGTATGATTTCTCTGAAATAATTTTTGTTGAGTGGATAGATTTTGGTTGGGGTAGTCGTTCAATATTCTACAAGAACAACGAACCATGGAGTATGATTTCTCTGAAATAATTTTTGTTGAGTGAATAGATTTTAGTTGGGGTAGTAGTTCAACATTCTACAAGAACAACTTACCATGGACTATGATTTCTCTGAAACCATGATAGATTTCAAATCGATCCTGACCAAGATGAGTCTCTGGTGTGAAACAATTTTTGTTGAGTGGATAGATTTTAGTTGGGGTAGTCGTTCAACATTCTACAAGAACAACTTACCATGGAGTATGATTTCTCTGAAACCATGATAGATTTCAAATCGATCCTGACCAAGATGAGTCTGTGGTGTGAAATAATTTTTGTTGAGTGGATAGATTTTAGTTGGGGTATTCGTTCAACATTCTACAAGAACAACTTACCATGGACTATGATTTCTCTGAAACCATGATAGATTTCAAATCGATCCTGACCAAGATGAGTCTGTGGTGTGAAATAATTTTTGTTGAGTGGATAGATTTTAGTTGGGGTATTCGTTCAACATTCTACAAGAACAACTTACCATGGAGTATGATTTCTCTGAAATAATTTTTGTTGAGTGGATAGATTTTAGTTGGGATAGTCGTTCAACATTCTACAAGAACAACTTAAAATGGAGTATGATTTCTCTGAAATAATTTTTGTTGAGTGGATAGATTTTAGTTGGGGTAGTCGTTCAACATTCTACAAGAACAACGAACCATGGAGTATGATTTCTCTGAAACCATGATAGATTTCAAATCGATCCTGACCAAGATGAGTCTGTGGTGTGAAATAATTTTTGTTGAGTGGATAGATTTTAGTTGGGATAGTCGTTCAACATTCTACAATAACAACTTACCATGGAGTATGATTTCTCTGAAACCATGATAGATTTCAAATCGATCCTGACCAAGATGAGTCTGTGGTGTGAAATAATTTTTGTTGAGTGGATAGATTTTAGTTGGGGTAGTTGTTCAACATTCTACAAGAACAACTTACCATGGAGTATGATTTCTCTGAAATAATTTTTGTTGAGTGGATAGATTTTAGTTGCGGTAGTCGTTCAACATTCTACAAGAACAACTTAAAATGGAGTATGATTTCTCTGAAATAATTTTTGTTGAGTGGATAGATTTTAGTTGGGGTAGTCGTTCAACATTCTACAAGAACAACTTACCATGGAGTATGATTTCTCTGAAACCATGATAGATTTCAAATCGATCCTGACCAAGATGAGTCTGTGGTGTGAAATAATTTTTGTTGAGTGGATAGATTTTAGTTGGGGTAGTCGTTCAACATTCTACAAGAACAACTTACCATGGAGTATGATTTCTCTGAAACCATGATAGATTTCAAATCGATCCTGACCAAGATGAGTCTGTGGTGTGAAATAATTTTTGTTGAGTGGATAGATTTTAGTTGGGGTATTCGTTCAACATTCTACAAGAACAACTTACCATGGACTATGATTTCTCTGAAACCATGATAGATTTCAAATCGATCCTGACCAAGATGAGTCTGTGGTGTGAAATAATTTTTGTTGAGTGGATAGATTTTAGTTGGGGTATTCGTTCAACATTCTACAAGAACAACTTACCATGGAGTATGATTTCTCTGAAATAATTTTTGTTGAGTGGATAGATTTTAGTTGGGATAGTCGTTCAACATTCTACAAGAACAACTTAAAATGGAGTATGATTTCTCTGAAATAATTTTTGTTGAGTGGATAGATTTTAGTTGGGGTAGTCGTTCAACATTCTACAAGAACAACGAACCATGGAGTATGATTTCTCTGAAACCATGATAGATTTCAAATCGATCCTGACCAAGATGAGTCTGTGGTGTGAAATAATTTTTGTTGAGTGGATAGATTTTAGTTGGGATAGTCGTTCAACATTCTACAATAACAACTTACCATGGAGTATGATTTCTCTGAAACCATGATAGATTTCAAATCGATCCTGACCAAGATGAGTCTGTGGTGTGAAATAATTTTTGTTGAGTGGATAGATTTTAGTTGGGGTAGTTGTTCAACATTCTACAAGAACAACTTACCATGGAGTATGATTTCTCTGAAATAATTTTTGTTGAGTGGATAGATTTTAGTTGCGGTAGTCGTTCAACATTCTACAAGAACAACTTAAAATGGAGTATGATTTCTCTGAAATAATTTTTGTTGAGTGGATAGATTTTAGTTGGGGTAGTCGTTCAACATTCTACAAGAACAACTTACCATGGAGTATGATTTCTCTGAAACCATGATAGATTTCAAATCGATCCTGACCAAGATGAGTCTGTGGTGTGAAATAATTTTTGTTGAGTGGATAGATTTTAGTTGGGGTAGTCGTTCAACATTCTACAAGAACAACTTACCATGGAGTATGATTTCTCTGAAACCATGATAGATTTCAAATCGATCCTGACCAAGATGAGTCTGTGGTGTGAAATAATTTTTGTTGAGTGGATAGATTTTAGTTGGGGTATTCGTTCAACATTCTACAAGAACAACTTACCATGGAGTATGATTTCTCTGAAATAATTTTTGTTGAGTGGATAGATTTTAGTTGGGATAGTCGTTCAACATTCTACAAGAACAACTTACCATGGACTATGATTTCTCTGAAACCATGATAGATTTCAAATCGATCCTGACCAAGATGAGTCTGTGGTGTGAAATAATTTTTGTTGAGTGGATAGATTTTAGTTGGGGTATTCGTTCAACATTCTACAAGAACAACGAACCATGGAGTATGATTTCTCTGAAACCATGATAGATTTCAAATCGATCCTGACCAAGATGAGTCTGTGGTGTGAAATAATTTTTGTTGAGTGGATAGATTTTAGTTGCGGTAGTCGTTCAACATTCTACAAGAACAACTTAAAATGGAGTATGATTTCTCTGAAATAATTTTTGTTGAGTGGATAGATTTTAGTTGGGGTAGTCGTTCAACATTCTACAAGAAAAACTTACCATGGAGTATGATTTCTCTGAAATAATTTTTGTTGAGTGGACAGATTTTAGTTGAGGTAGTCGTTCAACATTCTACAAGAACAACTTACCATGGAGTATGATTTCTCTGAAATAATTTTTGTTGAGTGGATAGATTTTAGTTGGGATAGTCGTTCAACATTCTACAAGAACAACTTACCATGGACTATGATTTCTCTGAAACCATGATAGATTTCAAATCGATCCTGACCAAGATGAGTCTGTGGTGTGAAATAATTTTTGTTGAGTGGATAGATTTTAGTTGGGGTATTCGTTCAACATTCTACAAGAACAACGAACCATGGAGTATGATTTCTCTGAAACCATGATAGATTTCAAATCGATCCTGACCAAGATGAGTCTGTGGTGTGAAATAATTTTTGTTGAGTGGATAGATTTTAGTTGGGGTAGTTGTTCAACATTCTACAAGAACAACTTACAATGGACTATGATTTCTCTGAAACCATGATAGATTTCAAATCGATCCTGACCAAGATGAGTCTGTGGTGTGAAATAAGTTTTGTTGAGTGGATAGATTTTAGTTGGAGTAGTCGTTCAACATTCTACAAGAACAACGAACCATGGAGTATGATTTCTCTGAAATAATTTTTGTTGAGTGGATAGATTTTAGTTGGGGTAGTCGTTCAACATTCTACAAGAACAACGAACCATGGAGTATGATTTCTCTGAAACCATGATAGATTTCAAATCGATCCTGACCAAGGTGAGTCTGTGGTGTGAAATAATTTTTGTTGAGTGGATAGATTTTAGTTGAGGTAGTCTTTCAACATTCTACAAGAACAACGAACCATGGAGTATAATTTCTCTGCAACCATGATAGATTTCAAATCGATCCTGACCAAGATGTGTCTGTGGTGTGAAATAATTTTTGTTGAGTGGATAGATTATAGTTGGGGTAGTCGTTCAACATTTTACAAGAACAACGAACCATGGAGTATGATTTCTTTGAAACCATGATAGATTTCAAATCGCTCCTGACCAAGATGAGTCTGTGGTGTGAAATAATTTTTGTTGAGTGGATAGATTTTAGTTGAGGTAGTCGTTCAACATTCTACCAGAACAACTTACCATGGAGTATGATTTCTCTGAAATAATTTTTGTTGAGTGGATAGATTTTAGTTGGGATAGTCGTTCAACATTCTACAAGAACAACTTACCATGGAGTATGATTTCTCTGCAACCATGATAGATTTCAAATCGATCCTGACCAAGATGAGTCTGTGGTGTGAAATAATTTTAGTTGAGTGGATAGATTTTAGTTGGGGTAGTCATTCAACATTCTACAATAACAACTTACCATGGAGTATGATTTCTCTGAAACCATGATAGATTTCAAATCGATCCTGACCAAGATGAGTCTGTGGTGTGAAATAATTTTTGTTGAGTGGATAGATTTTAGTTGGGGTAGTCGTTCAACATTCTACAAGAACAACGAACCATGGAGTATGATTTCTCTGAAACCATGATAGATTTCAAATCGATCCTGACCGAGATGAGTCTGTGGTGTGAAATAATTTTTGTTGAGTGGATAGATTTTAGTTGGGGTAGTTGTTCAACATTCTACAAGAACAACTTACCATGGAGTATGATTTCTCTGAAATAATTTTTGTTGAGTGGATAGATTTTAGATGGGGTAGTCGTTCAACATTCTACAAGAACAACTTAAAATGGAGTATGATTTCTCTGAAATAATTTTTGTTGAGTGGATAGATTTTAGTTGGGGTAGTCGTTCAACATTTTACAAGAACAACTTACCATGGAGTATGATTTCTCTGAAACCATGATAGATTTCAAATCGATCCTGACCAAGATGAGTCTGTGGTGTGAAATAATTTTTGTTGAGTGGATAGATTTTAGTTGGGGTAGTCGTTCAACATTCTACAAGAACAACTTACCATGGAGTATGATTTCTCTGAAACCATGATAGATTTCAAATCGATCCTGACCAAGATGAGTCTGTGGTGTGAAATAATTTTTGTTGAGTGGATAGATTTAAGTTGAGGTAGTCGTTCAACATTCGACAAGAACAACGAACCATGGAGTATGATTTCTCTGCAACCATGATAGATTTCAAATCGATCCTGACCAAGATGAGTCTGTGGTGTGAAATAATTTTTGTTGAGTGGATAGATTTTAGTTGGGGTAGTCGTTCAACATTTTACAAGAACAACGAACCATGGAGTATGATTTCTCTGAAACCATGATAGATTTCAAATCGATCCTGACCAAGATGAGTCTGTGGTGTGAAATAATTTTTGTTGAGTGGATAGATTTTAGTTGGGGTAGTCGTTCAACATTCTACAAGAACAACTTACCATGGAGTATGATTTCTCTGAAATAATTTTTGTTGAGTGGATAGATTTTAGTTGGGATAGTCGTTCAACATTCTACAAGAACAACGAACCATGGAGTATGATTTCTCTGCAACCATGATAGATTTCAAATCGATCCTGACCAAGATGAGTCTGTGGTGTGAAATAATTTTTGTTGAGTGGATAGATTTTAGTTGGGGTAGTCGTTCAACATTCTACAATAACAACTTACCATGGAGTATGATTTCTCTGAAATAATTTTTGTTGAGTGGATAGATTTTAGTTGGGGTAGTCGCTCAACATTCTACAAGAACAACGAACCATGGAGTATGATTTCTCTGAAACCATGATAGATTTCAAATCGATCCTGACCAAGATGAGTCTGTGGTGTGAAATAATTTTTGTTGAGTAGATAGATTTTAGTTGGGGTAGTCGTTCAACATTCTACAAGAACAACGAACCATGGAGTATGATTTCTCTGAAACCATGATAGATTTCAAAACGATCCTGACCAAGATGAGTCTGTGGTGTGAAATAATTTTTGTTGAGTGGATAGATTTTAGTTGGGGTAGTCGTTCAACATTCTACAAGAACAACTTACCATGGAGTATGATTTCTCTGAAATAATTTTTGTTGAGTGGATAGATTTTAGTTGGGGTAGTCGTTCAACATTCTACAAGAACAACGAACCATGGAGTATGATTTCTCTGAAACCATGATAGATTTCAAATCGATCCTGACCAAGATGAATCTGTGGTGTGAAATAATTTTTGTTGAGTGGATAGATTTTAGTTGAGGTAGTCTTTCAACATTCTACAAGAACAACGAACCATGGAGTATAATTTCTCTGCAACCATGATAGATTTCAAATCGATCCTGACCAAGATGTGTCTGTGGTGTGAAATAATTTTTGTTGAGTGGATAGATTTTAGTTGGGGTAGTCGTTCAACATTTTACAAGAACAACGAACCATGGACTATGATTTCTTTGAAACCATGATAGATTTCAAATCGATCCTGACCAAGATGAGTCTGTGGTGTGAAATAATTTTTGTTGAGTGGATAGATTTTAGTTGGGGTAGTCGTTCAACATTCTACAAGAACAACGAACCATGGAGTATGATTTCTCTGAAATAATTTTTGTTGAGTGGATAGATTTTAGTTGGGGTAGTCGTTTAACATTCTACAAGAACAACGAACCATGGAGTATGATTTCTCTGCAACCATGATAGATTTCAAATCGATCCTGACCAAGATGAGTCTGTGGTGTGAAATAATTTTTGTTGAGTGGATAGATTTTAGTTGGGGTAGTCGTTCAACATTCTACAAGAACAACGAAACATGGAGTATGATTTCTCTGAAACCATGATAGATTTCAAATCGATCCTGACCAAGATGAGTCTGTGGTGTGAAATAATTTTTGTTGAGTGGATAGATTTTAGTTGGGGTAGTCGTTCAACATTCTACAAGAACAACTTACCATGGAGTATGATTTCTCTGAAACCATGATAGATTTCAAATCGATCCTGACCAAGATGAGTCTGTGGTGTGAAATAATTTTTGTTGAGTGGATAGATTTTAGTTGGGGTAGTCGTTCAACATTCTACAAGAACAACGAACCATGGAGTATGATTTCTCTGAAACCATGATAGATTTCAAATCGATCCTGACCAAGATGAGTCTGTGGTGTGAAATAATTTTTGTTGAGTGGATAGATTTTAGTTGGGGTAGTTGTTCAACATTCTACAAGAACAACTTACCATGGAGTATGATTTCTCTGAAATAATTTTTGTTGAGTGGATAGATTTTCGTTGGGGTAGTCGTTCAACATTCTACAACAACAACTTAAAATGGAGTATGATTTCTCTGAAATAATTTTTGTTGAGTGGATAGATTTTAGTTGGGGTAGTCGTTCAACATTCTACAAGAACAACTTACCATGGAGTATGATTTCTCTGAAACCATGATGAGTCTGTGGTGTGAAATAATTTTTGTTGAGTGGATAGATTTTAGTTGGGGTAGTCGTTCAACATTCTACAAGAACAACGAACCATGGAGTATGATTTCTCTGAAATAATTTTTGTTGAGTGGATAGATTTTAGTTGGGGTAGTCGTTCAACATTCTACAAGAACAACGAACCATGGAGTATGATTTCTCTAAAACCATGATAGATTTCAAATCGATCCTGACCAAGATGAGTCTGTGGTGTGAAATAATTTTTGTTGAGTGGATAGATTTTAGTTGGGATAGTCGTTCAACATTCTACAAGAACAACTTACCATGGAGTCTGATTTCTCTGAAATAATTTTTGTTGAGTGGATTGATTTTAGTTGGGGTAGTCGTTCAATATTCTACAACAACTTACCATGGAGTATGATTTCTCTGAAACCATGATAGATTTCAAATCGATCCTGACCAAGATGAGTCTGTGGTGTGAAATAATTTTTGTTGAGTGGATAGATTTTAGTTGGGGTAGTCGTTCAACATTCTACAAGAACAACGAACCATGGAGTATGATTTCTCTGAAATAATTTTTGTTGAGTGGATAGATTTTAGTTGGGGTAGTCGTTCAACATTCTACAAGAACAACTTACCATGGAGTATGATTTCTCTGAAACCATGATAGATTTCAAATCGATCCTGACCAAGATGAGTCTGTGGTGTGAAATAATTTTTGTTGAGTGGAAAGATTTTTTGGGGTAGTCGTTCAACATTCTACAAGAACAACGAACCATGGAGTATGATTTCTCTGCAACCATGATAGATTTCAAATCGATCTTGACCAAGATGAGTCTGTGGTGTGAAATAATTTTTGTTGAGTGGATAGACTTTAGTTGGGGTAGTCGTTCAACATTTTACAAGAACAACGAACCATGGAGTATGATTTCTCTGAAACCATGATAGATTTCAAATCGATCCTGACCAAGATGATTCTGTGGTGTGAAATAATTTTTGTTGAGTGGATAGATTTTAGTTGGGGTAGTCGTTCAATATTCTACAAGAACAACGAACCATGGAGTATGATTTCTCTGAAACCATGATAGATTTCAAATCGATCCTGACCAAGATGAGTCTGTGGTGTGAAATAATTTTTGTTGAGTGGATAGATTTTAGTTGGGGTAGTTGTTCAACATTCTACAAGAACAACTTACCATGGAGTATGATTTCTCTGAAATAATTTTTGTTGAGTGGATAGATTTTAGTTGGGGTTCAACATTTTACAACAACAACTTAAAATGGAGTATGATTTCTCTGAAATAATTTTTGTTGAGTGGATAGATTTTAGTTGGGGTAGTCGTTCAACATTCTACAAGAACAACTTACCATGGAGTATGATTTCTCTGAAACCATGATAGATTTCAAATCGATCCTGACCAAGATGAGTCTGTGGTGTGAAATAATTTTTGTTGAGTGGATAGATTTTAGTTGGGGTAGTCGTTCAACATTCTACAAGAACAACGAACCATGGAGTATGATTTCTCTGAAATAATTTTTGTTGAGTGGATAGATTTTAGTTGGGGTAGTCGTTCAACATTCTACAAGAACAACGAACCATGGAGTATGATTTCTCTAAAACCATGATAGATTTCAAATCGATCCTGACTAAGATGAGTCTGTGGTGTGAAATAATTTTTGTTGAGTGGATAGATTTTAGTTGGGGTAGTCGTTCAACATTCTACAAGAACAACGAACCATGGAGTATGATTTCTCTAAAACCATGATAGATTTCACATCGATCCTGACCAAGATGAGTCTTTGGTGTGAAATAATTTTTGTTGAGTGGATAGATTTTAGTTGGGGTAGTCGTTCAACGTTCTACAAGAACAACGAACCATGGAGTATGATTTCTCTGAAATAATTTTTGTTGAGTGGATAGATTTTAGTTGGGGTAGTCGTTCAACATTCTACAAGAACAACTTACCATGGAGTATGATTTCTCTGAAACCATGATAGATTTCAAATCGATCCTGACCAAGATGAGTCTGTGGTGTGAAATAATTTTTGTTGAGTGGATAGATTTTAGTTGGGGTAGTCGTTCAACGTTCTACAAGAACAACGAACCATGGAGTATGATTTCTCTGAAATAATTTTTGTTGAGTGGATAGATTTTAGTTGGGGTAGTCGTTCAACATTCTACAAGAACAACTTACCATGGAGTATGATTTCTCTGAAACCATGATAGATTTCAAATCGATCCTGACCAAGATGAGTCTGTGGTGTGAAATAATTTTTGTTGAGTGGATAGATTTTAGTTGGGGTAGTCGTTCAACATTCTACAAGAACAACGAACCATGGAGTATGATTTCTCTGCAACCATGATAGATTTCAAATCGATCCTGACCAAGATGAGTCTGTGGTGTGAAATAATTTTTGTTGAGTGGATAGACTTTAGTTGGGGTTGTCGTTCAACATTTTACAAGAACAACGAACCATGGAGTATGATTTCTCTGAAACCATGATAGATTTCAAATCGATCCTGACCAAGATGAGTCTGTGGTGTGAAATAATTTTTGTTGAGTGGATAGATTTTAGTTGGGGTAGTCGTTCAACGTTCTACAAGAACAACTTACCATGGAGTATGATTTCTCTGAAACCATGATAGATTTCAAATCGATCCTGACCAAGATGAGTCTGTGGTGTGAAATAATTTTTGTTGAGTGGATAGATTTTAGTTGGGGTAGTCGTTCAACATTCTACAAGAACAACTTACCATGGAGTATGATTTCTCTGAAATAATTTTTGTTGAGTGGATAGATTTTAGTTGGGATAGTCGTTCAACATTCTACAAGAACAACGAAAAATATAGTATGATTTCTCTGCAACCATGATAGATTTCAAATCGATCCTGACCAAGATGAGTCTGTGGTGTGAAATAATTTTTGTTGAGTGGATAGATTTTAGTTGGGGTAGTCGTTCAACATTCTACAATAACAACTTACCATGGAGTATGATTTCTCTGAAATAATTTTTGTTGAGTGGATAGATTTTAGTTGGGGTAGTCGTTCAACATTCTACAAGAACAACGAACCATGGAGTATGATTTCTCTGAAACCATGATAGATTTCAAATCGATCCTGACCAAGATGAGTCTGTGGTGTGAAATAATTTTTGTTGAGTGGATAGATCTTAGTTGGGGTAGTCGTTCAACATTCTACAAGAACAACTTACCATGGAGTATGATTTCTCTGAAATAATTTTTGTTGAGTGGATAGATTTTAGTTGGGGTAGTCGTTCAACATTCTACAAGAACAACTTACCATGGACGATGATTTCTCTGAAACCATGATAGATTTCAAATCGATCCTGACCAAGATGAGTCTGTGGTGTGAAATAATTTTTGTTGAGTGGATAGATTTTAGTTGGGGTAGTCGTTCAGCATTCTACAAGAACAACTTAAAATGGAGTATGATTTCTCTGAAACCATGATAGATTTCAAATCGATCCTGACCAATATGAGTCTGTGGTGTGAAATAATTTTTGTTGAGTGGATAGATTTTAGTTGGGGTAGTCGTTCAACATTCTACAAGAACAATAAACCATGGACTATGATTTCTCTGAAACCATGATAGATTTCAAATCGATCCTGACCAAGAGGAGTCTGTGGTGTGAAATAATTTTCCTTGAGTGGATAGATTTTAGTTGGGGTAGTCGTTCAACATTCTACAAGAACAACTTACCATGGAGTATGATTTCTCTGAAACCATGATAGATTTCAAATCGATCCTGACCAAGATGAGTCTGTGGTGTGAAATAATTTTTGTTGAGTGGATAGATTTTAGTTGGGGTAGTCGTTCAACATTCTACAAGAACAACTTACCATGGAGTATGATTTCTCTGAAATAATTTTTGTTGAGTGGATAGATTTTAGTTGGGATAGTCGTTCAACATTCTACAAGAACAACTTACCATGGAGTATGATTTCTCTGAAACCATGATAGATTTCAAATCGATCCTGACCAAGATGAGTCTGTGGTGTGAAATAATTTTTGTTGAGTGGATAGATTTTAGTTGGGGTAGTCGTTCAACATTCTACAAGAACAACTTACCATGGAGTATGATTTCTCTGAAATAATTTTTGTTGAGTGGATAGATTTTAGTTGGGGTAGTCGTTCAACATTCTACAACAACAACTTACCATGGACTACGATTTCTCTGAAATAATTTTTGTTGAGTGGATAGATTTTAGTTGGGGTAGTCGTTCAACATTCTACAAGAACAACTTGCCATGGAGTATGATTTCTCTGAAACCATGATAGATTTCAAATCGATCCTGACCAAGATGAGTCTGTGGTGTGAAATAATTTTTGTTGAGTGGATAGATTTTAGTTGGGGTAGTCGTTCAACATTCTACAAGAACAACTTACCATGGACTATGATTTCTATGAAATAATTTTTGTTGAGTGGATAGATTTTAGTTGGGGTAGTCGTTCAACATTTTACAAGAACAACGAACCATGGAGTATGATTTCTCTGAAACCATGATAGATTTCAAATCGATCCTGACCAAGATGAGTCTGTGGTGTGAAATAATTTTTGTTGAGTGGATAGATTTTAGTTGGGGTAGTCGTTCAACATTCTACAAGAACAACTTACCATGGAGTATGATTTCTCTGAAATAATTTTTGTTGAGTGGATAGATTTTAGTTGGGGTAGTCGTTCAACATTCTACAAGAACAACGAACCATGGAGTATGATTTCTCTGAAACCATGATAGATTTCAAATCGATCCTGACCAAGATGAGTCTGTGGTGTGAAAAAATTTTTGTTGAGTGGATAGATTTTAGTTGGGGTAGTCGTTCAACATTCTACAAGAACAACGAACCATGGAGTATGATTTCTCTGCAACCATGATAGATTTCAAATCGATCCTGACCAATATGAGTCTGTGGTGTGAAATAATTTTTGTTGAGTGGATAGATTTTAGTTGGGGTAGTCGTTCGACATTCTACAAGAACAACTTACCATGGAGTATGATTTCTCTGAAATAATTTTTGTTGAGTGGATAGATTTTAGTTGGGGTAGTCGTTCAACATTCTACAAGAACAACTTACCATGGAGTATGATTTCTCTGAAATAATTTTTGTTGAGTGGATAGATTTTAGTTGGGATAGTCGTACAACATTCTACAAGAACAACGAACTATGGAGTATGATTTCTCTGCAACCATGATAGATTTCAAATCGATCCTGACCAAGATGAGTCTGTGGTGTGAAATAATTTTTGTTGAGTGGATAGATTTTAGTTGGGGTAGACGTTCAACATTCTACAAGAACAACTTACCATGGAGTATGATTTCTCTGAAATAATTTTTGTTGAGTGGATAGATTTTAGTTGGGGTAGTCGTTCAACATTCTACAAGAACAACTTACCATGGAGTATGATTTCTCTGAAACCATGATAGATTTCAAATCGATCCTGACCAATATGAGTCTGTGGTGTGAAATAATTTTTGTTGAGTGGATAGATTTTAGTTGGGGTAGTCGTTCAACATTCTACAAGAACAACAAACCATGGACTATGATTTCTCTGAAACCATGATAGATTTCAAATCGATCCTGACCAAGAGGAGTCTGTGGTGTGAAATAATTTTCCTTGAGTGGATAGATTTTAGTTGGGGTAGTCGTTCAACATTCTACAAGAACAACTTACCATGGAGTATGATTTCTCTAAAACCATGATAGATTTCAAATCGATCCTGACCAAGATGAGTCTGTTTTGTGAAATAATTTTTGTTGAGTGGATAGATTTTAGTTGGGGTAGTCGTTCAACATTCTACAAGAACAACTTACCATGGAGTATGATTTCTCTGAAATAATTGTTGTTGAGTGGATAGATTTTAGTTGGGATAGTCGTTCAACATTCTACAAGAACAACGAACTATGGAGTATGATTTCTCTGCAACCATGATAGATTTCAAATCGATCCTGACCAAGATGAGTCTGTGGTGTGAAATAATTTTTGTTGAGTGGATAGATTTTAGTTGGGGTAGTCGTTCAACATTCTACAAGAACAACTTACCATGGAGTATGATTTCTCTGAAATAATTTTTGTTGAGTGGATAGATTTTAGTTGGGGTAGTCGTTCAACATTCTACAACAACAACTTACCATGGACTATGATTTCTCTGAAATAATTTTTGTTGAGTGGATAGATTTTAGTTGGGGTAGTCGTTCAACATTCTACAAGAACAACTTACCATGGAGTATGATTTCTCTGAAACCATGATAGATTTCAAATCGATCCTGACCAAGATGAGTCTGTGGTGTGAAATAATTTTTGTTGAGTGGATAGATTTTAGTTGGGGTAGTCGTTCAACATTCTACAAGAACAACTTACCATGGACTATGATTTCTCTGAAATAATTTTTGTTGAGTGGATAGATTTTAGTTGGGGTAGTCGTTCAACATTTTACAAGAACAACGAACCATGGAGTATGATTTCTCTGAAACCATGATAGATGTCAAATCGATCCTGACCAAGATGAGTCTGTGGTGTGAAATAATTTTTGTTGAGTGGATAGATTTTAGTTGGGGTAGTCGTTCAACATTCTACAAGAACAACGAACCATGGAGTATGATTTCTCTGAAACCATGATAGATTTCAAATCGATCCTGACCAAGATCAGTCTGTGGTGTGAAATAATTTTTGTTGAGTGGATAGATTTTAGTTGGGGTAGTCGTTCAACATTCTACAAGAACAACTTACCATTAACTATGATTTCTCTGAAATAATTTTTGTTGAGTGGATAGATTTTAGTTGGGGTAGTCGTTCAACATTTTACAAGAACAACGAACCATGGAGTATGATTTCTCTGAAACCATGATAGATTTCAAATCGATCCTGACCAAGATGAGTCTGTGGTGTGAAATAATTTTTGTTGAGTGGATAGATTTTAGTTGGGGTAGTCGTTCAACATTCTACAAGAACAACTTACCATGGAGTATGATTTCTCTGAAATAATTTTTGTTGAGTGGATAGATTTTAGTTGGGGTAGTCGTTCAACATTCTACAAGAACAACGAACCATGGAGTATGATTTCTCTGAAACCATGATAGATTTCAAATCGATCCTGACCAAGATGAGTCTGTGGTGTGAAATAATTTTTGTTGAGTGGATAGATTTTAGTTGGGGTAGTCGTTCAACATTCTACAAGAACAACGAACCATGGAGTATGATTTCTCTGCAACCATGATAGATTTCAAATCGATCCTGACCAATATGAGTCTGTGGTGTGAAATAATTTTTGTTGAGTGGATAGATTTTAGTTGGGGTAGTCGTTCGACATTCTACAAGAACAACTTACCATGGAGTATGATTTCTCTGAAATAATTTTTGTTGAGTGGATAGATTTTAGTTGGGGTAGTCTCAACATTCTACAAGAACAACTTACCATGGACTATGATTTCTCTGAAACCATGATAGATTTCAAATCGATCCTGACCAAGATGAGTCTGTGGTGTGAAATAATTTTTGTTGAGTGGATAGATTTTAGTTGGGGTAGTCGTTCAACATTCTACAAGAACAACGAACCATGGAGTATGATTTCTCTGCAACCAGGATAGATTTCAAATCGATCCTGACCAATATGAGTCTGTGGTGTGAAATAATTTTTGTTGAGTGGATAGATTTTAGTTGGGGTAGTCGTTCAACATTCTACAAGAACAACTTACCATGGACGATGATTTCTCTGAAACCATGATAGATTTCAAATCGATCCTGACCAAGATGAGTCTGTGGTGTGAAATAATTTTTGTTGAGTGGATAGATTTTAGTTGGGGTAGTCGTTCAACATTCTACAAGAACAACGAACCATGGAGTATGATTTCTCTGCAACCATGATAGATTTCAAATCGATCCTGACCAAGATGAGTCTGTGGTGTGAAATAATTTTTGTTGAGTGGATAGATTTTAGTTGGGGTAGTCGTTCAACATTCTACAAGAACAACTTACCATGGAGTATGATTTCTCAGAAATAATTTTTGTTGAGTGGATAGATTTTAGTTGGGGTAGTCGTTCAACATTCTACAAGAACAACTTACCATGGAGTATGATTTCTCTGAAACCATGATAGATTTCAAATCGATCCTGACCAAGATGAGTCTGTGGTGTGAAATAATTTTTGTTGAGTGGATAGATTTTAGTTGGGGTAGTCGTTCAACATTCTACAAGAACAACTTACCATGGACTATGATTTCTCTGAAACCATGATAGATTTCAAATCGATCCTGACCAAGATGAGTCTGTGGTGTGAAATAATTTTTGTTGAGTGGATAGATTTTAGTTGGGTAGTCGTTCAACATTCTACAAGAACAACTTACCATGGAGTATGATTTCTCTGAAACCATGATAGATTTCAAATCGATCCTGACCAAGATGAGTCTGTGGTGTGAAATAATTTTTGTTGAGTGGATAGATTTTAGTTGGGGTAGTCGTTCAACATTCTACAAGAACAACTTACCATGGACTATGATTTCTCTGAAACCATGATAGATTTCAAATCGATCCTGACCAAGATGAGTCTGTGGTGTGAAATAATTTTTGTTGAGTGGATAGATTTTAGTTGGGGTAGTCGTTCAACATTCTACAAGAACAACTTACCATTAACGATGATTTCTCTGAAAATATGATAGATTTCAAATCGATCCTGACCAAGATGAGTCTGTGGTGTGAAATAATTTTTGTTGAGTGGATAGATTTTAGTTGGGGTAGTCGTTCAACATTCTACAAGAACAACGAACCATGGAGTATGATTTCTCTGCAACCATGATAGATTTCAAATCGATCCTGACCAAGATGAGTCTGTGGTGTGAAATAATTTTTGTTGAGTGGATAGATTTTAGTTGGGGTAGTCGTTCAACATTCTACAAGAACAACGAACCATGGACTATGATTTCTCTGAAACCATGATAGATTTCAAATCGATCCTGACCAAGATGAGTCTGTGGTGTGAAATAATTTTTGTTGAGTGGATAGATTTTAGTTGGGGTAGTCGTTCAACATTCTACAAGAACAACTTACCATGGAGTATGATTTCTCTGAAATAATTTTTGTTGAGTGGATAGATTTTAGTTGGGGTAGTCGTTCAACATTTTACAAGAACAGCGAACCATGGAGTATGATTTCTCTGAAACCATGATAGATTTCAAATCGATCCTGACCAAGATGAGTCTGTGGTGTGAAATAATTTTTGTTGAGTGGATAGATTTTAGTTGGGGTAGTCGTTCAACATTCTACAAGAATAACTTAGAATGGAGTATGATTTCTCTGAAATAATTTTTGTTGAGTAGATAGATTTTAGTTGGGGTAGTGTTCAACATTCTACAAGAACAACGAACCATGGAGTATGATTTCTCTGAAACCATGATACATTTCAAATCGATCCTGACCAAGATGAGTCTGTGGTGTGAAATAATTTTTGTTGAGTGGATAGATTTTAGTTGGGGTAGTCGTTCAACATTCTACAAGAACAACTTATCATGGACTATGATTTCTCTGAAACCATGATAGATTTCAAATCGATCCTGACCAAGATGAGTCTGTGGTGTGAAATAATTTTTGTTGAGTGGATAGATTTTAGTTGGGGTAGTCGTTCAACATTCTACAAGAACAACTTACCATGGAGTATGATTTCTCTGAAATAATTTTTGTTGAGTGGATAGATTTTAGTTGGGGTAGTCGTTCAACATTTTACAAGAACAACGAACCATGGAGTATGATTTCTCTGAAACCATGATAGATTTCAAATCGATCCTGACCAAGATGAGTCTGTGGTGTGAAATAATTTTTGTTGAGTGGATGGATTTTAGTTGGGGTAGTCGTTCAACATTCTACAAGAACAACGAACCATGGAGTATGATTTCTCTGCAACCATGATAGATTTCAAATCGATCCTGACCAAGATGAGTCTGTGGTGTGAAATAATTTTTGTTGAGTGGATAGATTTTAGTTGGGGTAGTCGTTCAACATTCTACAAGAACAACGAACCATGGACTATGATTTCTCTGAAACCATGATACATTTCAAAATCGATCCTGACCAAGATGAGTCTGTGGTGTGAAATAATTTTTGTTGAGTGGATAGATTTTAGTTGGGGTAGTCGTTCAACATTCTACAAGAACAACGAACCATGGACTATGATTTCTCTGAAACCATGATAGATTTCAAATCGATCCTGACCAAGATGTGTCTGTGGTGTGAAATAATTTTTGGTGAGTGGATAGATTTTAGTTGGGGTAGTCGTTCAACATTCTACAAGAACAACTTACCATGGAGTATGATTTCTCTGAAATAATTTTTGTTGAGTGGATAGATTTTAGTTGGGGTAGTCGTTCAACATTCTACAAGAACAACTTACCATGGAGTATGATTTCTCTGAAACCATGATAGATTTCAAATCGATCCTGACCAAGATGAGTCTGTGGTGTGAAATAATTTTTGTTGACTGGATAGATTTTAGTTGGGGTAGTCCTTCAACATTCTACAACAACAACTTACCATGGACTATGATTTCTCTGAAATAATTTTTGTTGAGTGGATAGATTTTAGTTGGGGTAGTCGTTCAACATTTTACAAGAACAACGAACCATGGAGTATGATTTCTTTGAAACCATGATAGATTTCAAATCGATCCTGACCAAGATGAGTCTGTGGTGTGAAATGATTTTTGTTGAGTGGATAGATTTTAGTTGGGGTAGTCGTTCAACATTCTTCAAGAACAACTTACAATAGAGTATGATTTCTCTGAAATAATTTTTGTTGAGTGGATAGATTTTAGTTGGTGTAGTGTTCAACATTCTACAAGAACAACGAACCATGGAGTATGATTTCTCTGAAACCATGATAGATTTCAAATCGATCCTGACCAAGATGAGTCTGTGGTGTGAAATAATTTTTGTTGAGTGGATAGATTTTAGTTGGGGTAGTCGTTCAACATTCTACAAGAACAACTTACCATGGACTATGATTTCTCTGCAACCATGATAGATTTCAAATCGATCCTGACCAAGATGAGTCTGTGGTGTGAAATAATTTTTGTTGAGTGGATAGATTTTAGTTGGGGTAGTCGTTCAACATTCTACAAGAACAACTTACCATGGAGTATGATTTCTCTGAAATAATTTTTGTTGAGTGGATAGATTTTAGTTCGGGTAGTCGTTCAACATTCTACAAGAACAACTTACCATGGAGTATGATTTCTCTGAAATAATTTTTGTTGAGTGGATAGATTTTAGTTGGGGTAGTCGTTCAACATTCTGCAAGAACAACTTACCATGGAGTATGATTTCTCTGAAACCATGATAGATTTCAAATCGATCCTGACCAAGATGAGTCTGTGGTGTGAAATAATTTTTGTTGAGTGGATAGATTTTAGTTGGGGTAGTCGTTCAACATTCTACAACAACAACTTACCATGGACTATGATTTCTCTGAAATAATTTTTGTTGAGTGGATAGATTTTAGTTGGGGTAGTCGTTCAACATTTTACAAGAACAACGAACCATGGAGTATGATTTCTCTGAAACCATGATAGATTTCAAATCGATCCTGACTAAGATGAGTCTGTGGTGTGAAATAATTTTTGTTGAGTGGATAGATTTTAGTTGGGGTAGTCGTTCAACATTCTACAAGAACAACTTACCATGGAGTATGATTTCTCTGAAATAATTTTTGTTGGGTGGATAGATTTTAGTTGGGGTAGTCGTTCAACATTCTACAAGAACAACGAACCATGGAGTATGATTTCTCTGAAACCATGATAGATTTCAAATCGATCCTGACCAAGATGAGTCTGTGGTGTGAAATAATTTTAGTTGTAGTAGTCGTTCAACATTCTACAAGAACAACGAACCATGGAGTATGATTTCTCTGAAACCATGATAGATTTCAAATCGATCCTGACCAAAATGAGTCTGTGGTGTGAAATAATTTTTGCTGAGTGGATAGATTTTAGTTGGGGTAGTCGTTCAACGTTCTACAAGAACAACTTACCATGGAGTATGATATCTCTGAACTATTTTTGTTGAGTGGATAGATTTTAGTTGGGGTAGTCGTTCAACATTCTACAAGAACAACTTATCATGGACTATGATTTCTCTGAAACCATGATAGATTTCAAATCGATCCTGACCAAGATGAGTCTGTGGTGTGAAATAATTTTTGTTGAGTGGATAGATTTTAGTTGGGGTAGTCGTTCAACATTCTACAAGAACAACTTACCATGGAGTATGATTTCTCTGAAATAATTTTTGTTGAGTGGATAGATTTTAGTTGGGGTAGTCGTTCAACATTTTACAAGAACAACGAACCATGGAGTATGATTTCTCTGAAACCATGATAGATTTCAAATCGATCCTGACCAAGATGAGTCTGTGGTGTGAAATAATTTTTGTTGAGTGGATGGATTTTAGTTGGGGTAGTCGTTCAACATTCTACAAGAACAACGAACCATGGAGTATGATTTCTCTGCAACCATGATAGATTTCAAATCGATCCTGACCAAGATGAGTCTGTGGTGTGAAATAATTTTTGTTGAGTGGATAGATTTTAGTTGGGGTAGTCGTTCAACATTCTACAAGAACAACGAACCATGGACTATGATTTCTCTGAAACCATGATACATTTCAAAATCGATCCTGACCAAGATGAGTCTGTGGTGTGAAATAATTTTTGTTGAGTGGATAGATTTTAGTTGGGGTAGTCGTTCAACATTCTACAAGAACAACGAACCATGGACTATGATTTCTCTGAAACCATGATAGATTTCAAATCGATCCTGACCAAGATGTGTCTGTGGTGTGAAATAATTTTTGGTGAGTGGATAGATTTTAGTTGGGGTAGTCGTTCAACATTCTACAAGAACAACTTACCATGGAGTATGATTTCTCTGAAATAATTTTTGTTGAGTGGATAGATTTTAGTTGGGGTAGTCGTTCAACATTCTACAAGAACAACTTACCATGGAGTATGATTTCTCTGCAACCATGATAGATTTCAAATCGATCCTGACCAAGATGAGTCTGTGGTGTGAAATAATTTTTGTTGACTGGATAGATTTTAGTTGGGGTAGTCCTTCAACATTCTACAACAACAACTTACCATGGACTATGATTTCTCTGAAATAATTTTTGTTGAGTGGATAGATTTTAGTTGGGGTAGTCGTTCAACATTTTACAAGAACAACGAACCATGGAGTATGATTTCTTTGAAACCATGATAGATTTCAAATCGATCCTGACCAAGATGAGTCTGTGGTGTGAAATAATTTTTGTTGAGTGGATAGATTTTAGTTGGGGTAGTCGTTCAACATTCTTCAAGAACAACTTACAATGGAGTATGATTTCTCTGAAATAATTTTTGTTGAGTGGATAGATTTTAGTTGGGGTAGTGTTCAACATTCTACAAGAACAACGAACCATGGAGTATGATTTCTCTGAAACCATGATAGATTTCAAATCGATCCTGACCAAGATGAGTCTGTGGTGTGAAATAATTTTTGTTGAGTGGATAGATTTTAGTTGGGGTAGTCGTTCAACATTCTACAAGAACAACTTACCATGGACTATGATTTCTCTGCAACCATGATAGATTTCAAATCGATCCTGACCAAGATGAGTCTGTGGTGTGAAATAATTTTTGTTGAGTGGATAGATTTTAGTTGGGGTAGTCGTTCAACATTCTACAAGAACAACTTACCATGGAGTATGATTTCTCTGAAATAATTTTTGTTGGGTGGATAGATTTTAGTTGGGGTAGTCGTTCAACATTCTACAAGAACAACGAACCATGGAGTATGATTTCTCTGAAACCATGATAGATTTCAAATCGATCCTGACCAAGATGAGTCTGTGGTGTGAAATAATTTTAGTTGTAGTAGTCGTTCAACATTCTACAAGAACAACGAACCATGGAGTATGATTTCTCTGAAACCATGATAGATTTCAAATCGATCCTGACCAAAATGAGTCTGTGGTGTGAAATAATTTTTGCTGAGTGGATAGATTTTAGTTGGGGTAGTCGTTCAACGTTCTACAAGAACAACTTACCATGGAGTATGATTTCTCTGAACTATTTTTGTTGAGTGGATAGATTTTAGTTGGGGTAGTCGTTCAACATTTTACAAGAACAACGAACCATGGAGTATGATTTCTCTGAAACCCTGATAGATTTCAAATCGATCCTGACCAAGATGAGTCTGTGGTGTGAAATAATTTTTGTTGAGTGGATAGATTTTAGTTGGGGTAGTCGTTCAACATTCTACAAGAACAACGAACCATGGAGTATGATTTCTCTGCAACCATGATAGATTTCAAATCGATCCTGACCAAGATGAGTCTGTGGTGTGAAATAATTTTTGTTGAGTGGATAGATTTTAGTTGGGGTAGTCGTTCAACATTCTACAAGAACAACGAACCAAGGACTATGATTTCTCTGAAACCATGATAGATTTCAAAATGGATCCTGACCAAGATGAGTCTGTGGTGTGAAATAATTTTTGTTGAGTGGATAGATTTTAGTTGGGGTAGTCGTTCAACATTCTACAAGAGCAACTTACCATGGACTATGATTTCTCTGAAACCATGATAGATATCAAATCGATCTTGACCAAGATGAGTCTGTGGTGTGAAATAATTTTTGTTGAGTGGATAGATTTTAGTTGGGGTAGTCGTTCAACATTCTACAAGAACAACGAACCATGGAGTATGATTTCTCTGAAATAATTTTTGTTGAGTGGATCGATTTTAGTTGGGATAGTCGTTCAACATTCTACAAGAACAACGAATCATGGACTATGATTTCTCTGAAACCATGATAGATTTCAAATCGATCCTGACCAAGATGAGTCTGTGGTGTGAAATAATTTTTGTTGAGTGGATAGATTTTAGTTGGGGTAGTCGTTCAACATTCTACAAGAACAACTTACCATGGACTATGATTTCTCTGCAACCATGATAGATTTCAAATCGATCCTGACCAAGATGAGTCTGTGGTGTGAAATAATTTTTGTTGAGTGGATAGATTTTAGTTGGGGTAGTCGTTCAACATTCTACAAGAACAACTTACCATGGAGTATGATTTCTCTGAAATAATTTTTGTTGAGTGGATAGATTTTAGTTGGGGTAGTCGTTCAACATTCTACAAGAACAACTTACCATGGAGTATGATTTCTCTGAAATAATTTTTGTTGAGTGGATAGATTTTAGTTGGGGTAGTCGTTCAACATTCTGCAAGAACAACTTACCATGGAGTATGATTTCTCTGAAACCATGATAGATTTCAAATCGATCCTGACCAAGATGAGTCTGTGGTGTGAAATAATTTTTGTTGAGTGGATAGATTTTAGTTGGGGTAGTCGTTCAACATTCTACAAGAACAACGAACCATGGAGTATGATTTCTCTGCAACCATGATAGATTTCAAATCGATCCTGACCAAGATGAGTCTGTGGTGTGAAATAATTTTTGTTGAGTGGATAGATTTTAGTTGGGGTAGTCGTTCAACATTCTGCAAGAACAACTTACCATGGAGTATGATTTCTCTGAAACCATGATAGATTTCAAATCGATCCTGACCAAGATGAGTCTGTGGTGTGAAATAATTTTTGTTGAGTGGATAGATTTTAGTTGGGGTAGTCGTTCAACATTCTACAAGAACAACGAACCATGGAGTATGATTTCTCTGAAACCATGATAGATTTCAAATCGATCCTGACCAAGATGAGTCTGTGGTGTGAAATAATTTTTGTTGAGTGGATAGATTTTAGTTGGGGTAGTCGTTCAACATTCTACAACAACAACTTACCATGGACTATGATTTCTCTGAAATAATTTTTGTTGAGTGGATAGATTTTAGTTGGGGTAGTCGTTCAACATTTTACAAGAACAACGAAAAATGGAGTATGATTTCTCTGAAACCATGATAGATTTCAAATCGATCCTGACTAAGATGAGTCTGTGGTGTGAAATAATTTTTGTTGAGTGGATAGATTTTAGTTGGGGTAGTCGTTCAACATTCTACAAGAACAACTTACCATGGAGTATGATTTCTCTGAAATAATTTTTGTTGGGTGGATAGATTTTAGTTGGGGTAGTCGTTCAACATTCTACAAGAACAACGAACCATGGAGTATGATTTCTCTGAAACCATGATAGATTTCAAATCGATCCTGACCAAGATGAGTCTGTGGTGTGAAATAATTTTAGTTGTAGTAGTCGTTCAACATTCTACAAGAACAACGAACCATGGAGTATGATTTCTCTGAAACCATGATAGATTTCAAATCGATCCTGACCAAAATGAGTCTGTGGTGTGAAATAATTTTTGCTGAGTGGATAGATTTTAGTTGGGGTAGTCGTTCAACGTTCTACAAGAACAACTTACCATGGAGTATGATTTCTCTGAACTATTTTTGTTGAGTGGATAGATTTTAGTTGGGGTAGTCGTTCAACATTTTACAAGAACAACGAATCATGGAGTATGATTTCTCTGAAACCCTGATAGATTTCAAATCGATCCTGACCAAGATGAGTCTGTGGTGTGAAATAATTTTTGTTGAGTGGATAGATTTTAGTTGGGGTAGTCGTTCAACATTCTACAAGAACAACGAACCATGGAGTATGATTTCTCTGCAACCATGATAGATTTCAAATCGATCCTGACCAAGATGAGTCTGTGGTGTGAAATAATTTTTGTTGAGTGGATAGATTTTAGTTGGGGTAGTCGTTCAACATTCTACAAGAACAACGAACCAAGGACTATGATTTCTCTGAAACCATGATAGATTTCAAAATGGATCCTGACCAAGATGAGTCTGTGGTGTGAAATAATTTTTGTTGAGTGGATAGATTTTAGTTGGGGTAGTCGTTCAACATTCTACAAGAGCAACTTACCATGGACTATGATTTCTCTGAAACCATGATAGATATCAAATCGATCTTGACCAAGATGAGTCTGTGGTGTGAAATAATTTTTGTTGAGTGGATAGATTTTAGTTGGGGTAGTCGTTCAACATTCTACAAGAACAACGAACCATGGAGTATGATTTCTCTGAAATAATTTTTGTTGAGTGGATAGATTTTAGTTGGGATAGTCGTTCAACATTCTACAAGAACAACGAACCATGGACTATGATTTCTCTGAAACCATGATAGATTTCAAATCGATCCTGACCAAGATGAGTCTGTGGTGTGAAATAATTTTTGTTGAGTGGATAGATTTTAGTTGGGGTATTCGTTCAACATTCTACAAGAACAACTTACCATGGAGTATGATTTCTCTGAAATAATTTTTGTTGAGTGGATAGATTTTAGTTGGGATAGTCGTTCAACATTCTACAAGAACAACGAACCATGGACTATGATTTCTCTGAAACCATGATAGATTTCAAATCGATCCTGACCAAGATGAGTCTGTGGTTTGAAATAATTTTTGTTGAGTGGATAGATTTTAGTTCGGGTAGTCGTTCAACATTCTACAAGAACAACTTACCATGGAGTATGATTTCTCTGAAACCATGATAGATTTCAAATCGATCCTGACCAAGATGAGTCTGTGGTGTGAAATAATTTTTGTTGAGTGGATAGATTTTAGTTGGGGTAGTCGTTCAACATTCTACAAGAACAACGAACCATGGACTATGATTTCTCTGAAACCATGATAGATTTCAAATCGATCCTGACCAAGATGAGTCTGTGGTGTGAAATAATTTTTGTTGAGTGGATAGATTTTAGTTGGGGTAGTCGTTCAACATTCTACAACAACAACTTACCATGGACTATGATTTCTCTGAAATAATTTTTGTTGAGTGGATAGATTTTAGTTGGGGTAGTCGTTCAACATTCTACAAGAACAACTTACCATGGAGTATGATTTCTCTGAAACCATGATAGATTTCAAATCGATCCTGACCAAGATGAGTCTGTGGTGTGAAATAATTTTTGTTGAGTGGATAGATTTTAGTTGGGGTAGTCGTTCAACATTCTACAACAACAACTTACCATGGACTATGATTTCTCTGAAATAATTTTTGTTGAGTGGATAGATTTTAGTTGGGGTAGTCGTTCAACATTTTACAAGAACAACGAACCATGGAGTATGATTTCTCTGAAACCATGATAGATTTCAAATCGATCCTGACCAAGATGAGTCTGTGGTGTGAAATAATTTTTGTTGAGTGGATAGATTTTAGTTGGGGTAGTCGTTCAACATTCTTCAAGAACAACTTACAATGGAGTATGATTTCTCTGAAATAATTTTTGTTGAGTGGATAGATTTTAGTTGGGGTAGTGTTCAACATTCTACAAGAACAACGAACCATGGAGTATGATTTCTCTGAAACCATGATAGATTTCAAATCGATCCTGACCAAGATGAGTCTGTGGTGTGAAATAATTTTTGTTGAGTGGATAGATTTTAGTTGGGGTAGTCGTTCAACATTCTACAAGAACAACTTACCATGGACTATGATTTCTCTGCAACCATGATAGATTTCAAATCGATCCTGACCAAGATGAGTCTGTGGTGTGAAATAATTTTTGTTGAGTGGATAGATTTTAGTTGGGGTAGTCGTTCAACATTCTACAAGAACAACTTACCATGGAGTATGATTTCTCTGAAATAATTTTTGTTGAGTGGATAGATTTTAGTTGGGGTAGTCGTTCAACATTCTACAAGAACAACGAACCATGGAGTATGATTTCTCTGAAATAATTTTTGTTGAGTGGATAGATTTTAGTTAGGGTAGTCGTTCAACATTTTACAAGAACAACGAATCATGGAGTATGATTTCTCTGAAACCATGATAGATTTCAAATCGATCCTGACCAAGATGAGTCTGTGGTGTGAAATAATTTTTGTTGAGTGGATAGATTTTAGTTGGGGTAGTCGTTCAACATTCTACAAGAACAATTTACCATGGAGTATGATTTCTCTGAAATAATTTTTGTTGGGTGGATAGATTTTAGTTGGGGTAGTCGTTCAACATTCTACAAGAACAACGAACCATGGAGTATGATTTCTCTGAAACCATGATAGATTTCAAATCGATCCTGACCAAGATGAGTCTGTGGTGTGAAATAATTTTAGTTGGGGTAGTCGTTCAACATTCTACAAGAACAACGAACCATGGAGTATGATTTCTCTGAAACCATGATAGATTTCAAATCGATCCTGACCAAGATGAGTCTGTGGTGTGAAATAATTTTTGTTGAGTGGATAGATTTTAGTTGGGGTAGTCGTTCAACATTCTACAAGAACAACGAACCATGGAGTATGATTTCTCTGAACTATTTTTGTTGAGTGGATAGATTTTAGTTGGGGTAGTCGTTCAACATTTTACAAGAACAACGAACCATGGAGTATGATATCTCTGAAACCCTGATAGATTTCAAATCGATTCTGACCAAGATGAGTCTGTGGTGTGAAATAATTTTTGTTGAGTGGATAGATTTTAGTTGGGGTAGTCGTTCAACATTCTACAAGAACAACGAACCATGGAGTATGATTTCTCTGCAACCATGATAGATTTCAAATCGATCCTGACCAAGATGAGTCTGTGGTGTGAAATAATTCTTGTTGAGTGGATAGATTTTAGTTGGGGTAGTCGTTCAACATTCTACAAGAACAACGAACCATGGACTATGATTTCTCTGAAACCATGATAGATTTCAAAATCGATCCTGACCAAGATGAGTCTGTGGTGTGAAATAATTTTTGTTGAGTGGATAGATTTTAGTTGGGGTAGTCGTTCAACATTCTACAAGAACAACTTACCATGGACTATGATTTCTCTGAAACCATGATAGATTTCAAATCGATCCTGACCAAGATGAGTCTGTGGTGTGGAATAATTTTTGTTGAGTGGATAGATTTTAGTTAGGGGTAGTCGTTCAACATTCTACAAGAACAACTTACCATGGAGTATGATTTCTCTGAAATAATTTTTGTTGAGTGGATAGATTTTAGTTGGGGTAGTCGTTCAACATTCTACAAGCACAACTTACCATGGAGTATGATTTCTCTGAAACCATGATAGATTTCAAATCGATCCTGATGAAGATGAGTCTGTGGTGTGAAATAATTTTTGTTGAGTGGATAGATTTTAGTTGGGGTAGTCGTTCAACATTCTACAAGAACAACTTACCATGGAGTATGATTTCTCTGAAATAATTTTTGTTGAGTGGATAGATTTTAGTTGGGGTAGTCGTTCAACATTCTACAAGCACAACTTACCATGGAGTATGATTTCTCTGAAACCATGATAGATTTCAAATCGATCCTGACCAAGATGAGTCTGTGGTGTGAAATAATTTTTGTTGAGTGGATAGATTTTAGTTGGGGTAGTCGTTCAACATTCTACAACAACAACTTACCATGGACTATGATTTCTCTGAAATAATTTTTGTTGAGTGGATAGATTTTAGTTGGGGTAGTCGTTCAACATTTTACAAGAACAACGAAATATGGAGTATGATATCTCTGAAACCCTGATAGATTTCAAATCGATTCTGACCAAGATGAGTCTGTGGTGTGAAATAATTTTTGTTGAGTGGATAGATTTTAGTTGGGGTAGTCGTTCAACATTTTACAAGAACAACGAAATATGGAGTATGATATCTCTGAAACCCTGATAGATTTCAAATCGATTCTGACCAAGATGAGTCTGTGGTGTGAAATAATTTTTGTTGAGTGGATAGATTTTAGTTGGGGTAGTCGTTCAACATTCTACAAGAACAACGAACCATGGAGTATGATTTCTCTGCAACCATGATAGATTTCAAATCGATCCTGACCAAGATGAGTCTGTGGTGTGAAATAATTCTTGTTGAGTGGATAGATTTTAGTTGGGGTAGTCGTTCAACTTTCTACAAGAACAACGAACCATGGACTATGATTTCTCTGAAACCATGATAGATTTCAAAATCGATCCTGACCAAGATGAGTCTGTGGTGTGAAATAATTTTTGTTGAGTGGATAGATTTTAGTTGGGGTAGTCGTTCAACATTCTACAAGAACAACTTACCATGGACTATGATTTCTCTGAAACCATGATAGATTTCAAATCGATCCTGACCAAGATGAGTCTGTGGTGTGAAATAATTTTTGTTGAGTGGATAGATTTTAGTTAGGGGTAGTCGTTCAACATTCTACAAGAACAACTTACCATGGAGTATGATTTCTCTGAAATAATTTTTGTTGAGTGGATAGATTTTAGTTGGGGTAGTCGTTCAACATTCTACAAGCACAACTTACCATGGAGTATGATTTCTCTGAAACCATGATAGATTTCAAATCGATCCTGACCAAGATGAGTCTGTGGTGTGAAATAATTTTTGTTGAGTGGATAGATTTTAGTTGGGGTAGTCGTTCAACATTCTACAACAACAACTTACCATGGACTATGATTTCTCTGAAATAATTTTTGTTGAGTGGATAGATTTTAGTTGGGGTAGTCGTTCAACATTTTACAAGAACAACGAACCATGGAGTATGATTTCTCTGAAACCATGATAGATTTCAAATCGATCCTGACCAAGATGAGTCTGTGGTGTGAAATAATTTTTGTTGAGTGGATAGATTTTAGTTGGGGTAGTCGTTCAACATTCTACAAGAACAACTTACCATGGAGTATGATTTCTCTGAAATAATTTTTGTTGAGTGGATAGATTTTAGTTGGGGTAGTCGTTCAACATTCTACAAGAACAACGAACCATGGAGTATGATTTCTCTGAAACCATGATAGATTTCAAATCGATCCTGACCAAGATGAGTCTGTGGTGTGAAATAATTTTTGTTGAGTGGATAGATTTTAGTTGGGGTAGTCGTTCAACATTTTACAAGAACAACGAACCATGGAGTATGATTTCTCTGAAACCATGATAGATTTCAAATCGATCCTGACCAAGATGAGTCTGTGGTGTGAAATAATTTTTGTTGAGTGGATAGATTTTAGTTGGGGTAGTCGTTCAACATTCTACAAGAACAACGAACCATGGAGTATGATTTCTCTGCAACCATGATAGATTTCAAATCGATCCTGACCAAGATGAGTTTGTGGTGTGAAATAATTTTTGTTGAGTGGATAGATTTTAGTTGGGGTAGTCGTTCAACATTCTACAAGAACAACGAACCATGGACTATGATTTCTCTGAAACCATGATACATTTCAAATCGATCCTGACCAAGATGAGTCTGTGGTGTGAAATAATTTTTGTTGAGTGGATAGATTTTAGTTGGGGTAGTCGTTCAACATTCTACAAGAACAACTTACCCTGGAGTATGATTTCTCTGAAACCATGATAGATTTCAAATCGATCCTGACCAAGATGAGTCTGTGGTGTGAAATAATTTTTGTTGAGTGGATAGATTTTAGTTGGGGTAGTCGTTCAACATTCTACAACAACAACTTACCATGGACTATGATTTCTCTGAAATAATTTTTGTTGAGTGGATAGATTTTAGTTGGGGTAGTCGTTCAACATTCTACAAGAACAACGAACCATGGAGTATGATTTCTCTGCAACCATGATAGATTTCAAATCGATCCTGACCAAGATGAGTTTGTGGTGTGAAATAATTTTTGTTGAGTGGATAGATTTTAGTTGGGGTAGTCGTTCAACATTCTACAAGAACAACGAACCATGGACTATGATTTCTCTGAAACCATGATAGATTTCAAATCGATCCTGACCAAGATGAGTCTGTGGTGTGAAATAATTTTTGTTGAGTGGATAGATTTTAGTTGGGATAGTCGTTCAACATTCTACAAGAACAACGAACCATGGAGTATGATTTCTCTGAAACCATGATATATTTCAAATCGATCCTGACCAAGATGAGTCTGTGGTGTGAAATAATTTTTGTTGAGTGGATAGATTTTAGTTGGGGTAGTCGTTCAACATTCTACAAGAACAACTTACCATGGAGTATGATTTCTCTGAAATAATTTTTGTTGAGTGGATAGATTTTAGTTGGGGTAGTCGTTCAACATTCTGCAAGAACAACGAACCATGGAGTATGATTTCTCTGAAACCATGATAGATTTCAAATCGATCCTGACCAAGATGAGTCTGTGGTGTGAAATAATTTTAGTTGGGGTAGTCGTTCAACATTCTAGAAGAACAACGAACCATGGAGTATGATTTCTCTGAAACCATGATAGATTTCAAATCGATCCTGACCAAGATGAGTCTGTGGTGTGAAATAATTTTTGTTGAGTGGATAGATTTTAGTTGGGGTAGTCGTTCAACATTCTACAAGAACAACTTACCATGGAGTATGATTTCTCTGAACTATTTTTGTTGAGTGGATAGATTTTAGTTGGGGTAGTCGTTCAACATTCTACAAGAACAACGAACCATGGAGTATGATATCTCTGAAACCCTGATAGATTTCAAATCGATTCTGACCAAGATGAGTCTGTGGTGTGAAATAATTTTTGTTGAGTGGATAGATTTTAGTTGGGGTAGTCGTTCAACATTCTACAAGAACAACGAACCATGGAGTATGATTTCTGTGCAACCATGATAGATTTCAAATCGATCCTGATCAAGATGAGTCTGTGGTGTGAAATAATTTTTGTTGAGTGGATAGATTTTAGTTGTGGTAGTCGTTCAACATTCTACAAGAACAACGAATCATGGACTATGATTTCTCTGAAACCATGATAGATTTCAAAATCAATCCTGACCAAGATGAGTCTGTGGTGTGAAATAATTTTTGTTGAGTGGATAGATTTTAGTTGGGGTAGTCGTTCAACATTCTACAAAAACAACGAACCATGGAGTATGATTTCTCTGAAACCATGATAGATTTCAAATCGATCCTGACCAAGATGAGTCTGTGGTGTGAAATAATTTTTGTTGAGTGGATAGATTTTAGTTAGGGGTAGTCGTTCAACATTCTACAAGAACAACTTACCATGGAGTATGATTTCTCTGAAATAATTTTTGTTGAGTGGATAGATTTTAGTTGGGGTAGTCGTTCAACATTCTACAAGCACAACTTACCATGGAGTATGATTTCTCTGAAACCATGATAGATTTCAAATCGATCCTGACCAAGATGAGTCTGTGGTGTGAAATAATTTTTGTTGAGTGGATAGATTTTAGTTGGGGTAGTCGTTCAACATTCTACAAGAACAACTTACCATGGAGTATGATTTCTCTGAAATAATTTTTGTTGAGTGGATAGATTTTAGTTGGGGTAGTCGTTCAACATTCTACAAGAACAACGAACCATGGAGTATGATTTCTCTGAAACCATGATAGATTTCAAATCGATCCTGACCAAGATGAGTCTGTGGTGTGAAATAATTTTTGTTGAGTGGATAGATTTTAGTTGGGGTAGTCGTTCAACATTCTACAAGAACAACGAACCATGGAGTATGATTTCTCTGCAACCATGATAGATTTCAAATCGATCCTGACCAAGATGAGTTTGTGGTGTGAAATAATTTTTGTTGAGTGGATAGATTTTAGTTGGGGTAGTCGTTCAACATTCTACAAGAACAACGAACCATGGACTATGATTTCTCTGAAACCATGATACATTTCAAATCGATCCTGACCAAGATGAGTCTGTGGTGTGAAATAATTTTTGTTGAGTGGATAGATTTTAGTTGGGGTAGTCGTTCAACATTCTACAAGAACAACTTACCATGGAGTATGATTTCTCTGAAATAATTTTTGTTGAGTGGATAGATTTTAGTTGGGGTAGTCGTTCAACATTCTACAAGAACAACTTACCCTGGAGTATGATTTCTCTGAAACCATGATAAATTTCAAATCGATCCTGACCAAGATGAGTCTGTGGTGTGAAATAATTTTTGTTGAGTGGATAGATTTTAGTTGGGGTAGTCGTTCAACATTCTACAACAACAACTTACCATGGACTATGATTTCTCTGAAATAATTTTTGTTGAGTGGATAGATTTTAGTTGGGGTAGTCGTTCAACATTTTACAAGAACAACGAACCATGGAGTATGATTTCTCTGAAACCATGATAGATTTCAAATCGATCCTGACTAAGATGAGTCTGTGGTGTGAAATAATTTTTGTTGAGTGGATAGATTTTAGTTGGGGTAGTCGTTCAACATTCTACAAGAACAACTTACCATGGAGTATGATTTCTCTGAAATAATTTTTGTTGAGTGGATAGATTTTAGTTGGGGTAGTCGTTCAACATTTTACAAGAACAACGAACCATGGAGTATGATTTCTCTGAAACCATGATAGATTTCAAATCGATCCTGACCAAGATGAGTCTGTGGTGTGAAATAATTTTCGTTGAGTGGATAGATTTTAGTTGGGGTAGTCGTTCAACATTCTACAAGAACAACTTACCATGGACTATGATTTCTCTGAAACCATGATAGATTTCAAATCGATCCTGACCAAGATGAGTCTGTGGTGTGAAATAATTTTTGTTGAGTGGATAGATTTTAGTTGGGGTAGTCGTTCAACATTCTACAAGAACAACGAACCATGGACTATGATTTCTCTGAAACCATGATAGATTTCAAATCGATCCTGACCAAGATGAGTCTGTGGTGTGAAATAATTTTTGTTGAGTGGATAGATTTTAGTTGGGGTAGTCGTTCAACATTCTACAAGAACAACTTACCATGGAGTATGATTTCTCTGAAATAATTTTTGTTGAGTGGATAGATTTTAGTTGGGGTAGTCGTTCAACATTCTACAAGAACAACGAAAGATGGAGTATGATTTCTCTGAAACCATGATAGATTTCAAATCGATCCTGACCAAGATGAGTCTGTGGTGTGAAATAATTTTTGTTGAGTGGATAGATTTTAGTTGGGGTAGTCGTTCAACATTCTACAAGAACAACTTACCATGGACTATGATTTCTCTGAAACCATGATAGATTTCAAATCGATCCTGACCAAGATGAGTCTATGGTGTGAAATAATTTTTGTTGAGTGGATAGATTTTAGTTGGGGTAGTCGTTCATCATTCTGCAAGAACAACGAACCATGGAGTATGATTTCTCTGCAACCATGGTAGATTTCAAATCGATCCTGACCAAGATGAGTCTGTGGTGTGAAATAATTTTTGTTGAGTGGATAGATTTTAGTTGAGGTAGTCGTTCAACATTCTACAAGAACAACTTACCATGGAGTATGATTTCTCTGAAACCATGATAGATTTCAAATCGATCCTGACCAAGATGAGTCTGTGGTGTGAAATAATTTTTGTTGAGTGGATAGATTTTAGTTGGGGTAGTCGTTCAACATTCTACAACAACAACTTACCATGGACTATGATTTCTCTGAAATAATTTTTGTTGAGTGGATAGATTTTAGTCGGGGTAGTCGTTCAACATTCTACAAGAACAACTTACCATGGAGTATGATTTCTCTGAAACCATGATAGATTTCAGATCGATCCTGACCAAGATGAGTCTGTGGTGTGAAATAATTTTTGTTGAGTGGATAGATTTTAGTTGGGATAGTCGTTCAACATTTTACAAGAAGAACTTACTATGGAGTATGATTTCACTGAAACCATGATAGATTTCAAATCGATCCTGACCAAGATGAGTCTGTGGTGTGAAATAATTTTTGTTGAGTGGATAGATTTTAGTTGGGGTAGTCGTTCAACATTCTACAACAACAACTTACCATGGACTATGATTTCTCTGAAATAATTTTTGTTGAGTGGATAGATTTTAGTTGGGGTAGTCGTTCAACATTTTACAAGAACAACTTACCATGGAGTATGATTTCTCTGAAACCATGATAGATTTCAAATCGATCCTGACCAAGATGAGTCTGTGGTGTGAAATAATTTTTGTTGAGTGGATAGATTTTAGTTGGGATAGTCGTTCAACATTCTACAAGAACAACTTACCATGGAGTATGATTTCTCTGAAACCATGATAGATTTCAAATCGATCCTGACCAAGATGAGTCTGTGGTGTGAAATAATTTTTGTTGAGTGGATAGATTTTAGTTGGGGTAGTCGTTCAACATTCTACAAGAACAACTTACCATGGAGTATGATTTCTCTGAAACCATGATAGATTTCAAATCGATCTTGGCCAAGATGAGTCTGTGGTGTGAAATAATTTTTGTTGAGTGGATAGATTTTAGTTGGGGTAGTCGTTCAACATTCTACAAGAACAACGAACCATGGAGTATGATTTCACTGAAACCATGATAGATTTCAAATCGATCCTGACCAAGATGAGTCTGTGGTGTGAAATAATTTTTGTTGAGTGGATAGATTTTAGTTGGGATAGTCGTTCAACATTCTACAAGAACAACTTACCATGGAGTATGATTTCTCTGAAACCATGATAGATTTCAAATCGATCCTGACCAAGATGAGTCTGTGGTGTGAAATAATTTTTGTTGAGTGGATAGATTTTAGTTGGGATAGTCGTTCAACATTTTACAAGAACAACTTACCATGGAGTATGATTTCACTGAAACCATGATAGATTTCAAATCGATCCTGACCAAGATGAGTCTGTGGTGTGAAATAATTTTTGTTGAGTGGATAGATTTTAGTTGGGATAGTCGTTCAACATTCTACAAGAACAACTTACCATGGAGTATGATTTCTCTGAAACCATGATAGATTTCAAATCGATCCTGACCAAGATGAGTCTGTGGTGTGAAATAATTTTTGTTGAGTGGATAGATTTTAGTTGGGATAGTCGTTCAACATTCTACAAGAACAACTTACCATGGAGTATGATTTCTCTGAAACCATGATAGATTTCAAATCGATCCTGACCAAGATGAGTCTGTGGTGTGAAATAATTTTTGTTGAGTGGATAGATTTTAGTTGGGATAGTCGTTCAACATTTTACAAGAACAACTTACCATGGAGTATGATTTCACTGAAACCATGATAGATTTCAAATCGATCCTGACCAAGATGAGTCTGTGGTGTGAAATAATTTTTGTTGAGTGGATAGATTTTAGTTGGGATAGTCGTTCAACATTCTACAAGAACAACTTACCATGGAGTATGATTTCTCTGAAACCATGATAGATTTCAAATCGATCTTGACCAAGATGAGTCTGTGGTGTGAAATAATTTTTGTTGAGTGGATAGATTTTAGTTGGGGTAGTCGTTCAACATTCTACAAGAACAACGAACCATGGAGTATGATTTCTCTGAAACCATGATAGATTTCAAATCGATCCTGACCAAGATGAGTCTGTGGTGTGAAATAATTTTTGTTGAGTGGATAGATTTTAGTTGGGGTAGTCGTTCAACATTCTACAAGAACAACGAACCATGGAGTATGATTTCTCTGAAACCATGATAGATTTCAAATCGATCCTGACCAAGATGAGTCTGTGGTGTTTTTGTTGAGTGGATAGATTTTAGTTGGGGTAGTCGATCAACATTCTACAAGAACAACGAACCATGGAGTATGATTTCTCTGAAATAATTTTTGTTGAGTGGATAGATTTTAGTTGGGGTAGTCGTTCAACATTCTACAAGAACAACTTACCATGGAGTATGATTTCTCTGAAACCAAGATAGATTTCAAATCGATCCTGACCAAGATGAGTCTGTGGTGTGAAATAATTTTTGTTGAGTGGATAGATTTTAGTTGGGGTAGTCGTTCAACATTCTACAAGAACAACTTACCATGGACTATGATTTCTCTGAAACCATGATAGATTTCAAATCGATCCTGACTAAGATGAGTCTGTTTTGTGAAATAATTTTTGTTGAGTGGATAGATTTTAGTTGGGGTAGTCGTTCAACATTCTACAAGAACAACGAACCATGGACTATGATTTCTGTGAAACCATGATAGATTTCAAATCGATCCTGACCAAGATGAGTCTGTGGTGTGAAATAATTTTTGTTGAGTGGATAGATTTTAGTTGGGGTAGTCGTTCAACATTCTACAAGAACAACGAACCATGGAGTATGATTTCTCTGAAATAATTTTTGTTGAGTGGATAGATTTTAGTTGGGGTAGTCGTTCAACATTCTACAAGAACAACTTACCATGGAGTATGATTTCTCTGAATCCATGATAGATTTCAAATCGATCCTGACCAAGATGAGTCTGTGGTGTGAAATAATTTTTGTTGAGTGGATAGATTTTAGTTGGGGTAGTCGTTCAACATTCTACAAGAACAACTTACCATGGAGTATGATTTCTCTGAAACCATGATAGATTTCAAATCGATCCTGACCAAGATGAGTCTGTGGTGTGAAATAATTTTTGTTGAGTGGATGATTTTAGTTGGGGTAGTCGTTCAACATTCTACAAGAACAACTTACCATGGACTATGATTTCTCTGAAACCATGATAGATTTCAAATCGATCCTGACCAAGATGAGTCTGTGGTGTGAAATAATTTTTGTTGAGTGGATAGATTTTTGTTAGGGGTAGTCGTTCAACATTCTACAAGAACAACTTACCATGGAGTATGATTTCTCTGAAATAATTTTTGTTGAGTGGATAGATTTTAGTTAGGGGTAGTCGTTCAACATTCTACAAGAACAACTTACCATGGACTATGATTTCTCTGAAACCATGATAGATTTCAAATCGATCCTGACCAAGATGAGTCTGTGGTGTGAAATAATTTTTGTTGAGTGAATAGATTTTAGTTGGGGTAGTCGTTCAACATTCTACAAGAACAACTTACCATGGAATATGATTTCTCTGAAATAATTTTTGTTGAGTGGATAGATTTTAGTTGGGGTAGTCGTTCAACATTCTACAAGAACAACTTACCATGGAATATGATTTCTCTGAAATAATTTTTGTTGAGTGGATAGATTTTAGTTGGGGTAGTCGTTCAACATTCTACAAGAACAACTTACCATGGACTATGATTTCTCTGAAACCATGATAGATTTCAAATCGATCCTGACCAAGATGAGTCTGTCATGTGAAATAATTTTTGTTGAGTGGATAGATTTTAGTTGGGGTAGTCGTTCAACATTCTACAAGAACAACTTACCATGGAGTATGTTTTCTCTGAAACCATGATAGATTTCAAATCGATCCTGACCAAGATGAGTCTGTGGTGTGAAATAATTTTTGTTGAGTGGATAGATTATAGTTGGGGTAGTCGTTCAACATTCTACAAGAACAACTTACCATGGAGTATGATTTCTCTGAAATAATTTTTGTTGAGTGGATAGATTTTAGTTGGGGTAGTCGTTCAACATTCTACAAGAACAACGAACCATGGAGTATGATTTCTCTGAAACCATGATAGATTTCAAATCGATCCTGACCGAGATGAGTCTGTGGTGTGAAATAATTTTTGTTGAGTGGATAGATTTTAGTTGGGGTAGTCGTTCAACATTCTACAAGAACAACGAACCATGGAGTATGATTTCTCTGAAACCATGATAGATTTCAAATCGATCCTGACCAATATGAGTCTGTGGTGTGAAATAATTTTTGTTGAGTGGATAGATTTTAGTTGGGGTAGTCGTTCAACATTCTACAAGAACAACTTACCATGGAATATGATTTCTCTGAAATAATTTTTGTTGAGTGGATAGATTTTAGTTGGGGTAGTCGTTCAACATTCTACAAGAACAACTTACCATGGACTATGATTTCTCTGAAACCATGATAGATTTCAAATCGATCCTGACCAAGATGAGTCTGTGGTGTGAAATAATTTTTGTTGAGTGGATAGATTTTAGTTGGGGTAGTCGTTCAACATTCTACAAGAACAACTTACCATGGAGTATGTTTTCTCTGAAACCATGATAGATTTCAAATCGATCCTGACCAAGATGAGTCTGTGGTGTGAAATAATTTTTGTTGAGTGGATAGATTATAGTTGGGGTAGTCGTTCAACATTCTACAAGAACAACTTACCATGGAGTATGATTTCTCTGAAATAATTTTTGTTGAGTGGATAGATTTTAGTTGGGGTAGTCGTTCAACATTCTACAAGAACAACGAACCATGGAGTATGATTTCTCTGAAACCATGATAGATTTCAAATCGATCCTGACCAAGATGAGTCTGTGGTGTGAAATAATTTTTGTTGAGTGGATAGATTTTAGTTGGGGTAGTCGTTCAACATTCTACAAGAACAACTTACCATGGAGTATGATTTCTCTGAAACCATGATAGATTTCAAATCGATCCTGACCAAGATGAGTTTGTGGTGTGAATTAATTTTTGTTGAGTGGATAGATTTTAGTTGGGGTAGTCGTTCAACATTCTACAAGAACAACTTACCATGGAGTATGATTTCTCTGAAACCATGATAGATTTCAAATCGATCCTGACCAAGATGAGTCTGTGGTGTGAAATAATTTTTGTTGAGTGGATAGATTTTAGTTGGGGTAGTCGTTCAACATTCTACAAGAACAACTTACCATGGAGTATGATTTCTCTGAAACCATGATAGATTTCAAATCGATCCTGACCAAGATGAGTCTGTGGTGTGAAATAATTTTTGTTGAGTGGATAGATTTTAGTTGGGGTAGTCGTTCAACATTCTACAAGAACAACGAACCATGGAGTATGATTTCTATGAAATAATTTTTGTTGAGTGGATAGATTTTAGTTGGGGTAGTCGTTCAACATTCTACAAGAACAACGAACCATGGAGTATGATTTCTCTGAAATAATTTTTGTTGAGTGAATAGATTTTAGTTGGGATAGTCGTTCAACATTCTACAAAAACAACGATCCATGGAGTATGATTTCTCTGAAACCATGATAGATTTCAAATCGATCCTGACCAAGATGAGTCTGTGGTGTGAAATAATTTTTGTTGAGTGGATAGATTTTAGTTGGGGTAGTCGTTCAACATTCTACAAGAACAACTTACCATGGAGTATGATTTCTCTGAAATAATTTTTGTTGAGTGGATACAAGAACAGCGAACCATGGAGTATGATTTCTCTGAAACCATGATAGATTTCAAATCGATCCTGACCAAGATGAGTCTGTGGTGTGAAATAATTTTTGTTGAGTGGATAGATTTTAGTTGGGGTAGTCGTTCAACATTCTACAAGAACAACGAACTATGGAGTATGATTTCACTGAAACCATGATAGATTTCAAATCGATCCTGACCAAGATGAGTCTGTGGTGAGAAATAATTTTTGTTGAGTGGATAGATTTTAGTTGGGGTAGTCGTTCAACATTCTACAAGAACAACTTACCATGGAGTATGATTTCTCTGAAACCATGATAGATTTCAAATCGATCCTGACCAAGATGAGTCTGTGGTGTGAAATAATTTTTGTTGAGTGGATAGATTTTAGTTGGGGTAGTCGTTCAACATTCTACAAGAACAACTTACCATGGACTATGATTTCTCTGAAACCATTATAGATTTCAAATCGATCCTGACCAAGATGAGTCTGTGGTGTGAAATAATTTTTGTTGAGTGGATAGATTTTAGTTGGGATAGTCGTTCAACATTCTACAAGAACAACTTACCATGGACTATGATTTCTCTGAAACCATGATAGATTTCAAATCGATCCTGACCAAGATGAGTCTGTGGTGTGAAATAATTTTTGTTGAGTGGATAGATTTTAGTTGGGGTAGTCGTTCAACATTCTGCAAGAACAACTTACCATGGAGTATGATTTCTCTGAAACCATGATAGATTTCAAATCGATCCTGACCAAGATGAGTCTGTGGTGTGAAATAATTTTTGTTGAGTGGATAGATTTTAGTTGGGGTAGTCGTTCAACATTCTACAAGAACAACTTACCATGGAGTATGATTTCTCTGAAACCATGATAGATTTCAAATCGATCCTGACCAAGATGAGTCTGTGGTGTGAAATAATTTTTGTTGAGTGGATAGATTATAGTTGGGGTAGTCGTTCAACATTCTACAAGATCAACTTACCATGGAGTATGATTTCTCTGAAATAATTTTTGTTGAGTGGATAGATTTTAGTTGGGATAGTCGTTCAACATTCTACAAGAACAACGAACCATGGAGTATGATTTCTCTGAAACCATGACAGATTTCAAATCGATCCTGACCAAGATGAGTCTGTGGTGTGAAATAATTTTTGTTGAGTGGATAGATTTTAGTTGGGGTAGTCGTTCAACATTCTACAAGAACAACTTACCATGGAGTATGATTTCTCTGAAACCATAATAGATTTCAAATCGATCCTGACCAAGATGAGTCTGTGGTGTGAAATAATTTTTGTTGAGTGAATAGATTTTAGTTGGGGTAGTCGTTCAACATTCTACAAGAACAACTTACCATGGAGTATGATTTCTCTGAAACCATGATAGATTTCAAATCGATCCTGACCAAGATGAGTCTGTGGTGTGAAATAATTTTTGTTGAGTGGATAGATTTTAGTTGGGGTAGTCGTTCAACATTCTACAAGAACAACTTACCATGGAGTATGATTTCTCTGAAACCATGATAGATTTCAAATCGATCCTGACCAAGATGAGTCTGTGGTGTGAAATAATTTTTGTTGAGTGGATAGATTATAGTTTTGGTAGTCGTTCAACATTCTACAAGATCAACTTACCATGGAGTATGATTTCTCTGAAATAATTTTTGTTGAGTGGATAGATTTTAGTTGGGATAGTCGTTCAACATTCTACAAGAACAACGAACCATGGAGTATGATTTCTCTGAAACCATGATAGATTTCAAATCGATCCTGACCAAGATGAGTCTGTGGTGTGAAATAATTTTTGTTGAGTGGATAGATTTTAGTTGGGGTAGTCGTTCAACATTCTACAAGAACAACTTACCATGGAGTATGATTTCTCTGAAACCATGATAGATTTCAAATCGATCCTGACCAAGATGAGTCTGTGGTGTGAAATAATTTTTGTTGAGTGAATAGATTTTAGTTGGGGTAGTCGTTCAACATTCTACAAGAACAACTTACCATGGAGTATGATTTCTCTGAAACCATGATAGATTTCAAATCGATCCTGACCAAGATGAGTCTGTGGTGTGAAATAATTTTTGTTGAGTGGATAGATTTTAGTTAGGGGTAGTGGTTCAACATTCTACAAAAACAACTTACCATGGAGTATGATTTCTCTGAAATAATTTTTGTTGAGTGGATAGATTTTAGTTGGGGTAGTCGTTCAACATTCTACAAGAACAACGAACCATGGAGTATGATTTCTCTGAAATAGTTTTGTTGAGTGGATAGATTTTAGTTGGGATAGTCGTTCAACATTCTACAAGAACAACGAACCATGGAGTATGATTTCTCTGAAACCATGATAGATTTCAAATCGATCCTGACCAAGATGAGTCTGTGGTGTGAAATAATTTTTGTTGAGTGGTTAGATTTTAGTTAGGGGTAGTCGTTCAACATTCTACAAGAACAACGAACCATGGAGTATGATTTCTCTGAAATAATTTTTATTGAGTGGATAGATTTTAGTTGGGGTAGTCGTTCAACATTCTACAAGAACAACTTACCATGGACTATAATTTCTCTGAAACCATGATAGATTTCAAATCGATCCTGACCAAGATGAGTCTGTGGTGTGAAATAATTTTTGTTGAGTGGATAGATTTTATTTGGGGTAGTCGTTCAACATTCTACAAGAACAACGAACCATGGAGTATGATTGCTCTGAAATAATTTTTGTTGAGTGGATAGATTTTAGTTGGGGTAGTCGTTCAACATTCTACAAGAACAACGAACCATGGAGTATGATTTCTCTTAAATAATTTTTGTTGAGTGGATAGATTTTAGTTAGTTGTAATCGTTCAACATTCTACAAGAACAACGAACCATGGAGTATGATTGCTCTGAAATAATTTTTGTTGAGTGGATAGATTTTAGTTGGGGTAGTCGTTCAACATTCTACAAGAACAACGAACCATGGAGTATGATTTCTCTGAAATAATTTTTGTTGAGTGGATAGATTTTAGTTAGGGGTAGTCGTTCAACATTCTACAAGAACAACGAACCATGGAGTATGATTTCTCTGAAACCATGATAGATTTCAAATCGATCCTGACCAAGATGAGTCTGTGGTGTGAAATAATTTTTGTTGAGTGGATAGATTTTAGTTGGGATAGTCGTTCAACATTCTACAAGAACAACTTACCATATAGTATGATTTCTCTGAAATAATTTTTGTTGAGTGGATAGATTTTAGTTAGGGGTAATCGTTCAACATTCTACAAGAACAACGAACCATGGAGTATGATTTCTCTGAAACCATGATAGATTTCAAATCGATCCTGACCAAGATGAGTCTGTGGTGTGAAATAATTTTTGTTGAGTGGATAGATTTTAGTTGGGGTAGTCGTTCAACATTCTACAAGAACAACTTACCATGGAGTATGATTTCTCTGAAACCATGATAGATTTCAAATCGATCCTGACCAAGATGAGTCTGTGGTGTGAAATAATTTTTGTTGAGTGGATAGATTTTAGTTGGGGTAGTCGTTCAACATTCTACAAGAACAACTTACCATGGAGTATGATTTCTCTGAAATAATTTTTGTTGAGTGGATAGATTTTAGTTAGGGGTAATCGTTCAACATTCTACAAGAATTACGAACCATGGAGTATGATTTCTCTGAAACCATGATAGATTTCAAATCGATCCTGACCAAGATGAGTCTGTGGTGTGAAATAATTTTTGTTGAGTGGATAGATTTTAGTTGGGGTAGTCGTTCAACATTCTACAAGAACAACTTACCATGGAGTATGATTTCTCTGAAACCATGATAGATTTCAAATCGATCCCGACCAAGATGAGTCTGTGGTGTGAAATAATTTTTGTTGAGTGGATAGATTTAAGTTGGGGTAGTCGTTCAACATTCTACAAAAACAACTTACCATGGAGTATGATTTCTCTGAAACCATGATAGATTTCAAATCGATCCTGACCAAGATGAGTCTGTGGTGTGAAATAATTTTTGTTGAGTGGATAGATTTTAGTTGGGGTAGTCGTTCAACATTCTACAAGAACAACGAACCATGGAGTATGATTTCTCTGAAATAATTTTTGTTGAGTGGATAGATTTTAGTTAGGGGTAGTCGTTCAACATTCTACAAGAACAACGAACCATGGAGTATGATTTCTCTGAAATAATTTTTGTTGAGTGGATAGATTTTAGTTGGGATAGTCGTTCAACATTCTACAAGAACAACGAACCATGGAGTATGATTTCTCTGAAACCATGATAGATTTCAAATCGATCCTGACCGAGATGAGTCTGTGGTGTGAAATAATTTTTGTTGAGTGGATAGATTTTAGTTGGGGTAGTCGTTCAACATTCTACAAGAACAACTTACCATGGACTATGATTTCTCTGAAACCATGATAGATTTCAAATCGATCCTGATCAAGATGAGTCTGTGGTGTGAAATAATTTTTGTTGAGTGGATAGATTTTAGTTAGGGGTAGTCGTTCAACATTCTACAAGAACAACTTACCATGGAGTATGATTTCTCTGAAACCATGATAGATTTCAAATCGATCCTGACCAAGATGAATCTGTGGTGTGAAATAATTTTTGTTGAGTTGATAGATTTTAGTTAGGGGTAGTCGTTCAACATTCTACAAGAAGAACGAACCATGGAGTATGATATCTCTGAAACCTTGATAGATTTCAAATCGATCCTGACCAAGATGAATCTGTGGTGTGAAATAATTTTTGTTGAGTGGATAGATTTCAGTTGGGGTAGTCGTTCCACATTCTACAAGAACAACTTACCATGGACTATGATTTCTCTGAAACCATGATAGATTTCAAATCGATCCTGACCAAGATGAATCTGTGGTGTGAAATAATTTTTGTTGAGTTGAGATTCTACAAGAACAACGAACCATGGAGTATGATTTCTCTGAAACCATGATAGATTTCAAATCGATCCTGACCAAGATGAGTCTGTGGTGTGAAATAATTTTTGTTGAGTGGATAGATTTTAGTTGGGGTAGTCGTTCAACATTCTACAAGAACAACTTACCATGGAGTATGATTTCTCTGAAATAATTTTTGTTGAGTGGATAGATTTTAGTTGGGATACTCGTTCAACATTCTACAAGAACAACTTACCATGGAGTATGATTTCTCTGAAACCATGATAGATTTCAAATCGATCCTGACCAAGATGAGTCTGTGGTGTGAAATAATTTTTGTTGAGTGGATAGATTTTAGTTGGGGTAGTCGTTCAACATTCTACAAGAACAACGAACCATGGAGTATGATTTCTCTGAAACCATGATAGATTTCAAATCGATCCTGACCAAGATGAGTCTGTGGTGTGAAATAATTTTTGTTGAGTGGATAGATTTTAGTTGGGGTAGTCGTTCAACATTCTACAAGAACAACTTACCATGGAATATGATTTCTCTGAAACCATGATAGATTTCAAATCGATCCTGACCAAGATGAGTTTGTGGTGTGAATTAATTTTTGTTGAGTGGATAGATTTTAGTTGGGGTAGTCGTTCAACATTCTACAAGAACAACTTACCATGGAGTATGATTTCTCTGAAACCATGATAGATTTCAAATCGATCCTGACCAAGATGAGTCTGTGGTGTGAAATAATTTTTGTTGAGTGGATAGATTTTAGTTGGGGTAGTCGTTCAACATTCTACAAGAACAACTTACCATGGAGTATGATTTCTCTGAAACCATGATAGATTTCAAATCGATCCTGACCAAGATGAGTCTGTGGTGTGAAATAATTTTTGTTGAGTGGATAGATTTTAGTTGGGGTAGTCGTTCAACATTTTACAAGAACAACGAACCATGGAGTATGATTTCTATGAAATAATTTTTGTTGAGTGGATAGATTTTAGTTGGGGTAGTCGTTCAACATTCTACAAGAACAACGAACCATGGAGTATGATTTCTCTGAAATAATTTTTGTTGAGTGAATAGATTTTAGTTGGGATAGTCGTTCAACATTCTACAAGAACAACGAACCATGGAGTATGATTTCTCTGAAACCATGATAGATTTCAAATCGATCCTGACCAAGATGAGTCTGTGGTGTGAAATAATTTTTGTTGAGTGGATAGATTTTAGTTGGGGTAGTCGTTCAACATTCTACAAGAACAACTTACCATGGAGTATGATTTCTCTGAAATAATTTTTGTTGAGTGGATACAAGAACAGCGAACCATGGAGTATGATTTCTCTGAAACCATGATAGATTTCAAATCGATCCTGACCAAGATGAGTCTGTGGTGTGAAATAATTTTTGTTGAGTGGATAGATTTTAGTTGGGGTAGTCGTTCAACATTCTACAAGAACAACGAACTATGGAGTATGATTTCACTGAAACCATGATAGATTTCAAATCGATCCTGACCAAGATGAGTCTGTGGTGAGAAATAATTTTTGTTGAGTGGATAGATTTTAGTTGGGGTAGTCGTTCAACATTCTACAAGAACAACTTACCATGGAGTATGATTTCTCTGAAACCATGATAGATTTCAAATCGATCCTGACCAAGATGAGTGTGTGGTGTGAAATAATTTTTGTTGAGTGGATAGATTTTAGTTGGGGTAGTCGTTCAACATTCTACAAGAACAACTTACCATGGACTATGATTTCTCTGAAACCATGATAGATTTCAAATCGATCCTGACCAAGATGAGTCTGTGGTGTGAAATAATTTTTGTTGAGTGGATAGATTTTAGTTGGGGTAGTCGTTCAACATTCTACAAGAACAACGAACCATGGAGTATGATTTCTCTGCAACCATGATAGATTTCAAATCGATCCTGACCAAGATGAGTCTGTGGTGTGAAATAATTGTTGTTGAGTGGATAGATTTTAGTTAGGGGTAGTCGTTCAACATTCTGCAAGAACAACTTACCATGGAGTATGATTTCTCTGAAACCATGATAGATTTCAAATCGATCCTGACCAAGATGAGTCTGTGGTGTGAAATAATTTTTGTTGAGTGGATAGATTTTAGTTGGGGTAGTCGTTCAACATTCTACAAGAACAACTTACCATGGAGTATGATTTCTCTGAAACCATGATAGATTTCAAATCGATCCTGACCAAGATGAGTCTGTGGTGTGAAATAATTTTTGTTGAGTGGATAGATTATAGTTGGGGTAGTCGTTCAACATTCTACAAGATCAACTTACCATGGAGTATGATTTCTCTGAAATAATTTTTGTTGAGTGGATAGATTTTAGTTGGGATAGTCGTTCAACATTCTACAAGAACAACGAACCATGGAGTATGATTTCTCTGAAACCATGATAGATTTCAAATCGATCCTGACCAAGATGAGTCTGTGGTGTGAAATAATTTTTGTTGAGTGGATAGATTTTAGTTGGGGTAGTCGTTCAACATTCTACAAGAACAACTTACCATGGAGTATGATTTCTCTGAAACCATAATAGATTTCAAATCGATCCTGACCAAGATGAGTCTGTGGTGTGAAATAATTTTTGTTGAGTGAATAGATTTTAGTTGGGGTAGTCGTTCAACATTCTACAAGAACAACTTACCATGGAGTATGATTTCTCTGAAACCATGATAGATTTCAAATCGATCCTGACCAAGATGAGTCTGTGGTGTGAAATAATTTTTGTTGAGTGGATAGATTTTAGTTGGGGTAGTCGTTCAACATTCTACAAGAACAACTTACCATGGAGTATGATTTCTCTGAAACCATGATAGATTTCAAATCGATCCTGACCAAGATGAGTCTGTGGTGTGAAATAATTTTTGTTGAGTGGATAGATTATAGTTTTGGTAGTCGTTCAACATTCTACAAGATCAACTTACCATGGAGTATGATTTCTCTGAAATAATTTTTGTTGAGTGGATAGATTTTAGTTGGGATAGCCGTTCAACATTCTACAAGAACAACGAACCATGGTGTATGATTTCTCTGAAACCATGATAGATTTCAAATCGATCCTGACCAAGATGAGTCTGTGGTGTGAAATAATTTTTGTTGAGTGGATAGATTTTAGTTGGGGTAGTCGTTCAACATTCTACAAGAACAACTTACCATGGAGTATGATTTCTCTGAAACCATGATAGATTTCAAATCGATCCTGACCAAGATGAGTCTGTGGTGTGAAATAATTTTTATTGAGTGAATAGATTTTAGTTGGGGTAGTCGTTCAACATTCTACAAGAACAACTTACCATGGAGTATGATTTCTCTGAAACCATGATAGATTTCAAATCGATCCTGACCAAGATGAGTCTGTGGTGTGAAATAATTTTTGTTGAGTGGATAGATTTTAGTTGGGGTAGTCGTTCAACATTCTACAAGAACAACGAACCATGGAGTATGATTTCTATGAAATAATTTTTGTTGAGTGGATAGATTTTAGTTGGGGTAGTCGTTCAACATTCTACAAGAATTACGAACCATGGAGTATGATTTCTCTGAAACCATGATAGATTTCAAATCGATCCTGACCAAGATGAGTCGTTCAACATTCTACAAGAACAACTTACCATGGAGTATGATTTCTCTGAAACCATGATAGATTTCAAATCGATCCTGACCAAGATGAGTCTGTGGTGTGAAATAATTTTTGTTGAGTGGATAGATTTTAGTTGGGGTAGTCGTTCAACATTCTACAAGAACAACTTACCATGGAGTATGATTTCTCTGAAACCATGATAGATTTCAAATCGATCCTGACCAAGATGAGTCTGTGGTGTGAAATAATTTTTGTTGAGTGGATAGATTATAGTTTTGGTAGTCGTTCAACATTCTACAAGATCAACTTACCATGGAGTATGATTTCTCTGAAATAATTTTTGTTGAGTGGATAGATTTTAGTTGGGATAGCCGTTCAACATTCTACAAGAACAACGAACCATGGAGTATGATTTCTCTGAAACCATGATAGATTTCAAATCGATCCTGACCAAGATGAGTCTGTGGTGTGAAATAATTTTTGTTGAGTGGATAGATTTTAGTTGGGGTAGTCGTTCAACATTCTACAAGAACAACTTACCATGGAGTATGATTTCTCTGAAACCATGATAGATTTCAAATCGATCCTGACCAAGATGAGTCTGTGGTGTGAAATAATTTTTATTGAGTGAATAGATTTTAGTTGGGGTAGTCGTTCAACATTCTACAAGAACAACTTACCATGGAGTATGATTTCTCTGAAACCATGATAGATTTCAAATCGATCCTGACCAAGATGAGTCTGTGGTGTGAAATAATTTTTGTTGAGTGGATAGATTTTAGTTGGGGTAGTCGTTCAACATTCTACAAGAACAACGAACCATGGAGTATGATTTCTATGAAATAATTTTTGTTGAGTGGATAGATTTTAGTTGGGGTAGTCGTTCAACATTCTACAAGAATTACGAACCATGGAGTATGATTTCTCTGAAACCATGATAGATTTCAAATCGATCCTGACCAAGATGAGTCTGTGGTGTGAAATAATTTTTGTTGAGTGGATAGATTTTAGTTGGGGTAGTCGTTCAACATTCTACAAGAACAACTTACCATGGAGTATGATTTCTCTGAAACCATGATAGATTTCAAATCGATCCCGACCAAGATGAGTCTGTGGTGTGAAATAATTTTTGTTGAGTGGATAGATTTTAGTTGGGGTAGTCGTTCAACATTCTACAAAACAACTTACCATGGAGTATGATTTCTCTGAAACCATGATAGATTTCAAATCGATCCTGACCAAGATGAATCTGTGGTGTGAAATAATTTTTGTTGAGTGGATAGATTTTAGTTGGGATAGTCGTTCAACATTCTACAAGAACAACTTACCATGGACTATGATTTCTCTGAAACCATGATAGATTTCAAATCGATCCTGACCAAGATGAGTTTGTGGTGTGAATTAATTTTTGTTGAGTGGATAGATTTTAGTTGGGGTAGTCGTTCAACATTCTACAAGAACAACTTACCATGGAGTATGATTTCTCTGAAACCATGATAGATTTCAAATCGATCCTGACCAAGATGAGTCTGTGGTGTGAAATAATTTTTGTTGAGTGGATAGATTTTAGTTGGGGTAGTCGTTCAACATTCTACAAGAACAACGAACCATGGAGTATGATTTCTCTGAAATAATTTTTGTTGAGTGGATAGATTTTAGTTAGGGGTAATCGTTCAACATTCTACAAGAATTACGAACCATGGAGTATGATTTCTCTGAAACCATGATAGATTTCAAATCGATCCTGACCAAGATGAGTCTGTGGTGTGAAATAATTTTTGTTGAGTGGATAGATTTTAGTTGGGGTAGTCGTTCAACATTCTACAAGAACAACTTACCATGGAGTATGATTTCTCTGAAACCATGATAGATTTCAAATCGATCCCGACCAAGATGAGTCTGTGGTGTGAAATAATTTTTGTTGAGTGGATAGATTTTAGTTGGGGTAGTCGTTCAACATTCTACAAAAACAACTTACCATGGAGTATGATTTCTCTGAAACCATGATAGATTTCAAATCGATCCTGACCAAGATGAGTCTGTGGTGTGAAATAATTTTTGTTGAGTGGATAGATTTTAGTTGGGGTAGTCGTTCAACATTCTACAAGAACAACGAACCATGGAGTATGATTTCTCTGAAATAATTTTTGTTGAGTGGATAGATTTTAGTTAGGGGTAGTCGTTCAACATTCTACAAGAACAACGAACCATGGAGTATGATTTCTCTGAAATAATTTTTGTTGAGTGGATAGATTTTAGTTGGGATAGTCGTTCAACATTCTACAAGAACAACGAACCATGGAGTATGATTTCTCTGAAACCATGATAGATTTCAAATCGATCCTGACCGAGATGAGTCTGTGGTGTGAAATAATTTTTGTTGAGTGGATAGATTTTAGTTGGGGTAGTCGTTCAACATTCTACAAGAACAACTTACCATGGACTATGATTTCTCTGAAACCATGATAGATTTCAAATCGATCCTGATCAAGATGAGTCTGTGGTGTGAAATAATTTTTGTTGAGTGGATAGATTTTAGTTAGGGGTAGTCGTTCAACATTCTACAAGAACAACTTACCATGGAGTATGATTTCTCTGAAACCATGATAGATTTCAAATCGATCCTGACCAAGATGAATCTGTGTTGTGAAATAATTTTTGTTGAGTTGATAGATTTTAGTTAGGGGTAGTCGTTCAACATTCTACAAGAACAACGAACCATGGAGTATGATATCTCTGAAACCTTGATAGATTTCAAATCGATCCTGACCAAGATGAATCTGTGGTGTGAAATAATTTTTGTTGAGTGGATAGATTTCAGTTGGGGTAGTCGTTCAACATTCTACAAGAACAACTTACCATGGACTATGATTTCTCTGAAACCATGATAGATTTCAAATCGATCCTGACCAAGATGAATCTGTGGTGTGAAATAATTTTTGTTGAGTGGATAGATTTTAGTTGGGGTAGTCGTTCAACATTCTACAAGAACAACGAACCATGGAGTATGACTTCTCTGAAATAATTTTTGTTGAGTGGATAGATTTTAGTTGGGGTAGTCGTTCAACATTCTACAAGAACAACGAACCATGGAGTATGATTTCTCTGAAACCATGATAGATTTCAAATCGATCCTGACCAAGATGAGTCTGTGGTGTGAAATAATTTTTGTTGAGTGGATAGATTTTAGTTGGGGTAGTCGTTCAACATTCTACAAGAACAACTTACCATGGAGTATGATTTCTCTGAAATAATTTTTGTTGAGTGGATAGATTTTAGTTGGGGTAGTCGTTCAACATTCTACAAGAACAACGAACCATGGAGTATGATTTCTCTGAAACCATGATAGATTTCAAATCGATCCTGACCAAGATGAGTCTGTGGTGTGAAATAATTTTTGTTGAGTGGATAGATTTTAGTTGGGGTAGTCGTTCAACATTCTACAAGAACAACGAACCATGGAGTATGATTTCTCTGAAACCATGATAGATTTCAAATCGATCCTGACCAAGATGAGTCTGTGGTGTGAAATAATTTTTGTTGAGTGGATAGATTTTAGTTGGGGTAGTCGTTCAACATTCTACAAGAACAACTTACCATGGAGTATGATTTCTCTGAAACCATGATAGATTGGAAATCGATCCTGACCAAGATGAGTTTGTGGTGTGAATTAATTTTTGTTGAGTGGATAGATTTTAGTTGGGGTAGTCGTTCAACATTCTACAAGAACAACTTACCATGGAGTATGATTTCTCTGAAACCATGATAGATTTCAAATCGATCCTGACCAAGATGAGTCTGTGGTGTGAAATAATTTTTGTTGAGTGGATAGATTTTAGTTGGGGTAGTCGTTCAACATTCTACAAGAACAACTTACCATGGAGTATGATTTCTCTGAAACCATGATAGATTTCAAATCGATCCTGACCAAGATGAGTCTGTGGTGTGAAATAATTTTTGTTGAGTGGATAGATTTTAGTTGGGGTAGTCGTTCAACATTCTACAAGAACAACGAACCATGGAGTATGATTTCTATGAAATAATTTTTGTTGAGTGGATAGATTTTAGTTGGGGTAGTCGTTCAACATTCTACAAGAACAACGAACCATGGAGTATGATTTCTCTGAAATAATTTTTGTTGAGTGAATAGATTTTAGTTGGGATAGTCGTTCAACATTCTACAAGAACAACGATCCATGGAGTATGATTTCTCTGAAACCATGATAGATTTCAAATCGATCCTGACCAAGATGAGTCTGTGGTGTGAAATAATTTTTGTTGAGTGGATAGATTTTAGTTGGGGTAGTCGTTCAACATTCTACAAGAACAACTTACCATGGAGTATGATTTCTCTGAAATAATTTTTGTTGAGTGGATACAAGAACAGCGAACCATGGAGTATGATTTCTCTGAAACCATGATAGATTTCAAATCGATCCTGACCAAGATGAGTCTGTGGTGTGAAATAATTTTTGTTGAGTGGATAGATTTTAGTTGGGGTAGTCGTTCAACATTCTACAAGAACAACGAACTATGGAGTATGATTTCACTGAAACCATGATAGATTTCAAATCGATCCTGACCAAGATGAGTCTGTGGTGAGAAATAATTTTTGTTGAGTGGATAGATTTTAGTTGGGGTAGTCGTTCAACATTCTACAAGAACAACTTACCATGGAGTATGATTTCTCTGAAACCATGATAGATTTCAAATCGATCCTGACCAAGATGAGTCTGTGGTGTGAAATAATTTTTGTTGAGTGGATAGATTTTAGTTGGGGTAGTCGTTCAACATTCTACAAGAACAACTTACCATGGACTATGATTTCTCTGAAACCATGAGAGATTTCAAATCGATCCTGACCAAGATGAGTCTGTAATGTGAAATAATTTTTGTTGAGTGGATAGATTTTAGTTGGGATAGTCGTTCAACATTCTACAAGAACAACTTACCATGGACTATGATTTCTCTGAAACCATGATAGATTTCAAATCGATCCTGACCAAGATGAGTCTGTGGTGTGAAATAATTTTTGTTGAGTGGATAGATTTTAGTTGGGGTAGTCGTTCAACATTCTGCAAGAACAACTTACCATGGAGTATGATTTCTCTGAAACCATGATAGATTTCAAATCGATCCTGACCAAGATGAGTCTGTGGTGTCAAATAATTTTTGTTGAGTGGATAGATTTTAGTTGGGGTAGTCGTTCAACATTCTACAAGAACAACTTACCATGGAGTTTGATTTCTCTGAAATAATTTTTGTTGAGTGGATAGATTTTAGTTGGGATAGTCGTTCAACATTCTACAAGAACAACGAACCATGGAGTATGATTTCTCTGAAACCATGATAGATTTCAAATCGATCCTGACCAAGATGAGTCTGTGGTGTGAAATAATTTTTGTTGAGTGGATAGATTTTAGTTGGGGTAGTCGTTCAATATTCTACAAGAACAACTTACCATGGAGTATGATTTCTCTGAAACCATGATAGATTTCAAATCGATCCTGACCAAGATGAGTCTGTGGTGTGAAATAATTTTTGTTGAGTGAATAGATTTTAGTTGGGGTAGTCGTTCAACATTCTACAAGAACAACGAACCATGGAGTATGATTTCTCTGAAACCATGATAGATTTCAAATCGATCCTGACCAAGATGAGTCTGTGGTGTGAAATAATTTTTGTTGAGTGGATAGATTTTAGTTGGGGTAGTCGTTCAACATTCTACAAGAACAACGAACCATGGAGTATGATTTCTATGAAATAATTTTTGTTGAGTGGATAGATTTTAGTTGGGGTAGTCGTTCAACATTCTACAAGAACAACGAACCATGGAGTATGATTTCTCTGAAATAGTTTTGTTGAGTGGATAGATTTTAGTTGGGATAGTCGTTCAACATTCTACAAGAACAACGAACTATGGAGTATGATTTCACTGAAACCATGATAGATTTCAAATCGATCCTGACCAAGATGAGTCTGTGGTGAGAAATAATTTTTGTTGAGTGGATAGATTTTAGTTGGGGTAGTCGTTCAACATTCTACAAGAACAACGAACCATGGAGTATGATTTCTATGAAATAATTTTTGTTGAGTGGATAGATTTTAGTTGGGGTAGTCGTTCAACATTCTACAAGAACAACGAACCATGGAGTATGATTTCTCTGAAATAATTTTTGTTGAGTGAATAGATTTTAGTTGGGATAGTCGTTCAACATTCTACAAGAACAACGATCCATGGAGTATGATTTCTCTGAAACCATGATAGATTTCAAATCGATCCTGACCAAGATGAGTCTGTGGTGTGAAATAATTTTTGTTGAGTGGATAGATTTTAGTTGGGGTAGTCGTTCAACATTCTACAAGAACAACTTACCATGGAGTATGATTTCTCTGAAATAATTTTTGTTGAGTGGATACAAGAACAGCGAACCATGGAGTATGATTTCTCTGAAACCATGATAGATTTCAAATCGATCCTGACCAAGATGAGTCTGTGGTGTGAAATAATTTTTGTTGAGTGGATAGATTTTAGTTGGGGTAGTCGTTCAACATTCTACAAGAACAACGAACTATGGAGTATGATTTCACTGAAACCATGATAGATTTCAAATCGATCCTGACCAAGATGAGTCTGTGGTGAGAAATAATTTTTGTTGAGTGGATAGATTTTAGTTGGGGTAGTCGTTCAACATTCTACAAGAACAACTTACCATGGAGTATGATTTCTCTGAAACCATGATAGATTTCAAATCGATCCTGACCAAGATGAGTCTGTGGTGTGAAATAATTTTTGTTGAGTGGATAGATTTTAGTTGGGGTAGTCGTTCAACATTCTACAAGAACAACTTACCATGGACTATGATTTCTCTGAAACCATGATAGATTTCAAATCGATCCTGACCAAGATGAGTCTGTAATGTGAAATAATTTTTGTTGAGTGGATAGATTTTAGTTGGGATAGTCGTTCAACATTCTACAAGAACAACTTACCATGGACTATGATTTCTCTGAAACCATGATAGATTTCAAATCGATCCTGACCAAGATGAGTCTGTGGTGTGAAATAATTTTTGTTGAGTGGATAGATTTTAGTTGGGGTAGTCGTTCAACATTCTACAAGAACAACTTACCATGGACTATGATTTCTCTGAAACCATGATAGATTTCAAATCGATCCTGACCAAGATGAGTCTGTAATGTGAAATAATTTTTGTTGAGTGGATATATTTTAGTTGGGATAGTCGTTCAACATTCTACAAGAACAACTTACCATGGACTATGATTTCTCTGAAACCATGATAGATTTCAAATCGATCCTGACCAAGATGAGTCTGTGGTGAGAAATAATTTTTGTTGAGTGGATAGATTTTAGTTGGGGTAGTCGTTCAACATTCTACAAGAACAACTTACCATGGAGTATGATTTCTCTGAAACCATGATAGATTTCAAATCGATCCTGACCAAGATGAGTCTGTGGTGTGAAATAATTTTTGTTGAGTGGATAGATTTTAGTTGGGGTAGTCGTTCAACATTCTACAAGAACAACTTACCATGGACTATGATTTCTCTGAAACCATGATAGATTTCAAATCGATCCTGACCAAGATGAGTCTGTAATGTGAAATAATTTTTGTTGAGTGGATAGATTTTAGTTGGGATAGTCGTTCAACATTCTACAAGAACAACTTACCATGGACTATGATTTCTCTGAAACCATGATAGATTTCAAATCGATCCTGACCAAGATGAGTCTGTGGTGTGAAATAATTTTTGTTGAGTGGATAGATTTTAGTTGGGGTAGTCGTTCAACATTCTGCAAGAACAACTTACCATGGAGTATGATTTCTCTGAAACCATGATAGATTTCAAATCGATCCTGACCAAGATGAGTCTGTGGTGTGAAATAATTTTTGTTGAGTGGATAGATTTTAGTTGGGGTAGTCGTTCAACATTCTACAAGAACAACTTACCATGGAGTATGATTTCTCTGAAACCATGATAGATTTCAAATCGATCCTGACCAAGATGAGTCTGTGGTGTGAAATAATTTTTGTTGAGTGGATAGATTATAGTTGGGGTAGTCGTTCAACATTCTACAAGATCAACTTACCATGGAGTATGATTTCTCTGAAATAATTTTTGTTGAGCGGATAGATTTTAGTTGGGATAGTCGTTCAACATTCTACAAGAACAACGAACCATGGAGTATGATTTCTCTGAAACCATGATAGATTTCAAATCGATCCTGACCAAGATGAGTCTGTGGTGTGAAATAATTTTTGTTGAGTGGATAGATTTTAGTTGGGGTAGTCGTTCAACATTCTACAAGAACAACGAACCATGGAGTATGATTGCTCTGAAATAATTTTTGTTGAGTGGATAGATTTTAGTTGGGGTAGTCGTTCAACATTCTACAAGAACAACGAACCATGGAGTATGATTTCTCTTAAATAATTTTTGTTGAGTGGATAGATTTTAGTTAGTTGTAATCGTTCAACATTCTACAAGAACAACGAACCATGGAGTATGATTTCTCTGAAACCATGATAGATTTCAAATCGATCCTGACCAAGATGAGTCTGTGGTGTGAAATAATTTTTGTTGAGTGGATAGATTTTAGTTGGGGTAGTCGTTCAACATTCTACAAGAACAACTTACCATGGAGTATGATTTCTCTGAAACCATGATAGATTTCAAATCGATCCTGACCAAGATGAGTCTGTGGTGTGAAATAATTTTTGTTGAGTGGATAGATTTTAGTTAGGGGTAGTCGTTCAACATTCTACAAAAACAACTTACCATGGAGTATGATTTCTCTGAAACCATGATAGATTTCAAATCGCTCCTGACCAAGATGAGTCTGTGGTGTGAAATAATTTTTGTTGAGTGGATAGATTTTAGTTGGGGTAGTCGTTCAACATTCTACAAGAACAACGAACCATGGAGTATGATTTCTCTGAAATAATTTTTGTTGAGTGGATAGATTTTAGTTAGGGGTAGTCGTTCAACATTCTACAAGAACAACGAACCATGGAGTATGATTTCTCTGAAACCATGATAGATTTCAAATCGATCCTGACCAAGATGAGTCTGTGGTGTGAAATAATTTTTGTTGAGTGGATAGATTTTAGTTGGGATAGTCGTTCAACATTCTACAAGAACAACTTACCATATAGTATGATTTCTCTGAAATAATTTTTGTTGAGTGGATAGATTTTAGTTAGGGGTAATCGTTCAACATTCTACAAGAACAACGAACCATGGAGTATGATTTCTCTGAAACCATGATAGATTTCAAATCGATCCTGACCAAGATGAGTCTGTGGTGTGAAATAATTTTTGTTGAGTGGATAGATTTTAGTTGGGGTAGTCGTTCAACATTCTACAAGAACAACTTACCATGGAGTATGATTTCTCTGAAACCATGATAGATTTCAAATCGATCCTGACCAAGATGAGTCTGTGGTGTGAAATAATTTTTGTTGAGTGGATAGATTTTAGTTGGGGTAGTCGTTCAACATTCTACAAGAACAACTTACCATGGAGTATGATTTCTCTGAAATAATTTTTGTTGAGTGGATAGATTTTAGTTAGGGGTAATCGTTCAACATTCTACAAGAATTACGAACCATGGAGTATGATTTCTCTGAAACCATGATAGATTTCAAATCGATCCTGACCAAGATGAGTCTGTGGTGTGAAATAATTTTTGTTGAGTGGATAGATTTTAGTTGGGGTAGTCGTTCAACATTCTACAAGAACAACTTACCATGGAGTATGATTTCTCTGAAACCATGATAGATTTCAAATCGATCCCGACCAAGATGAGTCTGTGGTGTGAAATAATTTTTGTTGAGTGGATAGATTTTAGTTGGGGTAGTCGTTCAACATTCTACAAAAACAACTTACCATGGAGTATGATTTCTCTGAAACCATGATAGATTTCAAATCGATCCTGACCAAGATGAGTCTGTGGTGTGAAATAATTTTTGTTGAGTGGATAGATTTTAGTTGGGGTAGTCGTTCAACATTCTACAAGAACAACGAACCATGGAGTATGATTTCTCTGAAATAATTTTTGTTGAGTGGATAGATTTTAGTTAGGGGTAGTCGTTCAACATTCTACAAGAACAACGAACCATGGAGTATGATTTCTCTGAAATAATTTTTGTTGAGTGGATAGATTTTAGTTGGGATAGTCGTTCAACATTCTACAAGAACAACGAACCATGGAGTATGATTTCTCTGAAACCATGATAGATTTCAAATCGATCCTGACCGAGATGAGTCTGTGGTGTGAAATAATTTTTGTTGAGTGGATAGATTTTAGTTGGGGTAGTCGTTCAACATTCTACAAGAACAACTTACCATGGACTATGATTTCTCTGAAACCATGATAGATTTCAAATCGATCCTGATCAAGATGAGTCTGTGGTGTGAAATAATTTTTGTTGAGTGGATAGATTTTAGTTAGGGGTAGTCGTTCAACATTCTACAAGAACAACTTACCATGGAGTATGATTTCTCTGAAACCATGATAGATTTCAAATCGATCCTGACCAAGATGAATCTGTGGTGTGAAATAATTTTTGTTGAGTTGATAGATTTTAGTTAGGGGTAGTCGTTCAACATTCTACAAGAACAACGAACCATGGAGTATGATATCTCTGAAACCTTGATAGATTTCAAATCGATCCTGACCAAGATGAATCTGTGGTGTGAAATAATTTTTGTTGAGTGGATAGATTTCAGTTGGGGTAGTCGTTCAACATTCTACAAGAACAACTTACCATGGACTATGATTTCTCTGAAACCATGATAGATTTCAAATCGATCCTGACCAAGATGAGTCTGTGGTGTGAAATAATTTTTGTTGAGTGGATAGATTTTAGTTAGGGGTAGTGGTTCAACATTCTACAAAAACAACTTACCATGGAGTATGATTTCTCTGAAACCATGATAGATTTCAAATCGCTCCTGGCCAAGATGAGTCTGTGGTGTGAAATAATTTTTGTTGAGTGGATAGATTTTAGTTGGGGTAGTCGTTCAACATTCTACAAGAACAACGAACCATGGAGTATGATTTCTCTGAAATAATTTTTGTTGAGTGGATAGATTTTAGTTAGGGGTAGTCGTTCAACATTCTACAAGAACAACGAACCATGGAGTATGATTTCTCTGAAACCATGATAGATTTCAAATCGATCCTGACCAAGATGAGTCTGTGGTGTGAAATAATTTTTGTTGAGTGGATAGATTTTAGTTGGGATAGTCGTTCAACATTCTACAAGAACAACTTACCATATAGTATGATTTCTCTGAAACCATGATAGATTTCAAATCGATCCTGACCAAGATGAGTCTGTGGTGTGAAATAATTTTTGTTGAGTGGATAGATTTTAGTTGGGGTAGTCGTTCAACATTCTACAAGAACAACTTACCATGGAGTATGATTTCTCTGAAACCATGATAGATTTCAAATCGATCCTGACCAAGATGAGTCTGTGGTGTGAAATAATTTTTGTTGAGTGGATAGATTTTAGTTGGGGTAGTCGTTCAACATTCTACAAGAACAACTTACCATGGAGTATGATTTCTCTGAAACCATGATAGATTTCAAATCGATCCTGACCAAGATGAGTCTGTGGTGTGAAATAATTTTTGTTGAGTGGATAGATTTTAGTTGGGGTAGTCGTTCAACATTCTACAAGAACAACTTACCATGGAGTATGATTTCTCTGAAACCATGATAGATTTCAAATCGATCCTGACCAAGATGAGTCTGTGGTGTGAAATAATTTTTGTTGAGTGGATAGATTTTAGTTAGCGGTAGTCGTTCAACATTCTACAAAAACAACTTACCATGGAGTATGATTTCTCTGAAACCATGATAGATTTCAAATCGATCCTGACCAAGATGAGTCTGTGGTGTGAAATAATTTTTGTTGAGTGGATAGATTTTAGTTGGGGTAGTCGTTCAACATTCTACAAGAACAACTTACCATGGAGTATGATTTCTCTGAAACCATGATAGATTTCAAATCGATCCTGACCAAGATGAGTCTGTGGTGTGAAATAATTTTTGTTGAGTGGATAGATTTTAGTTAGGGGTAGTCGTTCAACATTCTACAAAAACAACTTACCATGGAGTATGATTTCTCTGAAACCATGATAGATTTCAAATCGCTCCTGACCAAGATGAGTCTGTGGTGTGAAATAATTTTTGTTGAGTGGATAGATTTTAGTTGGGGTAGTCGTTCAACATTCTACAAGAACAACGAACCATGGAGTATGATTTCTCTGAAATAATTTTTGTTGAGTGGATAGATTTTAGTTAGGGGTAGTCGTTCAACATTCTACAAGAACAACGAACCATGGAGTATGATTTCTCTGAAACCATGATAGATTTCAAATCGATCCTGACCAAGATGAGTCTGTGGTGTGAAATAATTTTTGTTGAGTGGATAGATTTTAGTTGGGATAGTCGTTCAACATTCTACAAGAACAACTTACCATATAGTATGATTTCTCTGAAATAATTTTTGTTGAGTGGATAGATTTTAGTTAGGGGTAATCGTTCAACATTCTACAAGAACAACGAACCATGGAGTATGATTTCTCTGAAACCATGATAGATTTCAAATCGATCCTGACCAAGATGAGTCTGTGGTGTGAAATAATTTTTGTTGAGTGGATAGATTTTAGTTGGGGTAGTCGTTCAACATTCTACAAGAACAACTTACCATGGAGTATGATTTCTCTGAAACCATGATAGATTTCAAATCGATCCTGACCAAGATGAGTCTGTGGTGTGAAATAATTTTTGTTGAGTGGATAGATTTTAGTTGGGGTAGTCGTTCAACATTCTACAAGAACAACTTACCATGGAGTATGATTTCTCTGAAATAATTTTTGTTGAGTGGATAGATTTTAGTTAGGGGTAATCGTTCAACATTCTACAAGAATTACGAACCATGGAGTATGATTTCTCTGAAACCATGATAGATTTCAAATCGATCCTGACCAAGATGAGTCTGTGGTGTGAAATAATTTTTGTTGAGTGGATAGATTTTAGTTGGGGTAGTCGTTCAACATTCTACAAGAACAACTTACCATGGAGTATGATTTCTCTGAAACCATGATAGATTTCAAATCGATCCCGACCAAGATGAGTCTGTGGTGTGAAATAATTTTTGTTGAGTGGATAGATTTTAGTTGGGGTAGTCGTTCAACATTCTACAAAAACAACTTACCATGGAGTATGATTTCTCTGAAACCATGATAGATTTCAAATCGATCCTGACCAAGATGAGTCTGTGGTGTGAAATAATTTTTGTTGAGTGGATAGATTTTAGTTGGGGTAGTCGTTCAACATTCTACAAGAACAACGAACCATGGAGTATGATTTCTCTGAAATAATTTTTGTTGAGTGGATAGATTTTAGTTAGGGGTAGTCGTTCAACATTCTACAAGAACAACGAACCATGGAGTATGATTTCTCTGAAATAATTTTTGTTGAGTGGATAGATTTTAGTTGGGATGGTCGTTCAACATTCTACAAGAACAACGAACCATGGAGTATGATTTCTCTGAAACCATGATAGATTTCAAATCGATCCTGACCGAGATGAGTCTGTGGTGTGAAATAATTTTTGTTGAGTGGATACATTTTAGTTGGGGTAGTCGTTCAACATTCTACAAGAACAACTTACCATGGACTATGATTTCTCTGAAACCATGATAGATTTCAAATCGATCCTGATCAAGATGAGTCTGTGGTGTGAAATAATTTTTGTTGAGTGGATAGATTTTAGTTAGGGGTAGTCGTTCAACATTCTACAAGAACAACTTACCATGGAGTATGATTTCTCTGAAACCATGATAGATTTCAAATCGATCCTGACCAAGATGAATCTGTGGTGTGAAATAATTTTTGTTGAGTTGATAGATTTTAGTTAGGGGTAGTCGTTCAACATTCTACAAGAACAACGAACCATGGAGTATGATATCTCTGAAACCTTGATAGATTTCAAATCGATCCTGACCAAGATGAATCTGTGGTGTGAAATAATTTTTGTTGAGTGGATAGATTTCAGTTGGGGTAGTCGTTCAACATTCTACAAGAACAACTTACCATGGACTATGATTTCTCTGAAACCATGATAGATTTCAAATCGATCCTGACCAAGATGAATCTGTGGTGTGAAATAATTTTTGTTGAGTGGATAGATTTTAGTTGGGGTAGTCGTTCAACATTCTACAAGAACAACGAACCATGGAGTATGACTTCTCTGAAATAATTTTTGTTGAGTGGATAGATTTTAGTTAGGGGTAGTCGTTCAACATTCTACAAGAACAACTTACCATGGAGTATGATTTCTCTGAAACCATGATAGATTTCAAATCGATCCTGACCAAGATGAGTCTGTGGTGTGAAATAATTTTTGTTGAGTGGATAGATTTTAGTTGGGGTAGTCGTTCAACATTCTGCAAGAACAACTTACCATGGACTATGATTTCTCTGAAACCATGATAGATTTCAAATCGATCCTGACCAAGATGAGTCTGTGGTGTGAAATAATTTTTGTTGAGTGGATAGATTTTAGTTGGGGTAGTCGTTCAACATTCTACAAGAACAACTTACCATGGAGTATGATTTCTCTGAAACCATGATAGATTTCAAATCGATCCTGACCAAGATGAGTCTGTGGTGTGAAATAATTTTTGTTGAGTGGATAGATTATAGTTGGGGTAGTCGTTCAACATTCTACAAGATCAACTTACCATGGAGTATGATTTCTCTGAAATAATTTTTGTTGAGTGGATAGATTTTAGTTAGGGGTAATCGTTCAACATTTTACAAGAACAACGAACCATGGAGTATGATTTCTCTGAAACCATGATAGATTTCAAATCGACCCTGACCAAGATGAGTCTGTGGTGTGAAATAATTTTTGTAGAGTGGATAGATTTTAGTTGGGGTAGTCGTTCAACATTCTACAAGAACAACGAACCATGGAGTATGACTTCTCTGAAATAATTTTTGTTGAGTGGATAGATTTTAGTTAGGGGTAGTCGTTCAACATTCTACAAGAACAACTTACCATGGAGTATGATTTCTCTGAAACCATGATAGATTTCAAATCGATCCTGACCAAGATGAGTCTGTGGTGTGAAATAATTTTTGTTGAGTGGATAGATTTTAGTTGGGGTAGTCGTTCAACATTCTACAAGAACAACTTACCATGGACTATGATTTCTCTGAAACCATGATAAATTTCAAATCGATCCTGACCAAGAAGAGTCTGTGGTGTGAAATAATTTTTGTTGAGTGGATAGATTTTAGTTGGGGTAGTCGTTCAACATTCTACAAGAACAACGAACCATGGAGTATGATTTCTCTGAAATAATTTTTGTTGAGTGGATAGATTTTAGTTAGGGGTAGTCGTTCAACATTCTACAAGAACAACTTACCATGGAGTATGATTTCTCTGAAACCATGATAGATTTCAAATCGATCCTGACCAAGATGAGTCTGTGGTGTGAAATAATTTTTGTTGAGTGGATAGATTTTAGTTGGGGTAGTCGTTCAACATTCTACAAGAACAACTTACCATGGACTATGATTTCTCTGAAACCATGATAGATTTCAAATCGATCCTGACCAAGATGAGTCTGTGCTGTGAAATAATTTTTGTTGAGTGGATAGATTTTAGTTAGGGGTAGTCGTTCAACATTCTACAAGAACAACTTATCATGGACTATGATTTCTCTGAAACCATGATAGATTCCAAATCGATCCTGACCAAGATGAGTCTGTGGTGTGAAATAATTTTTGTTGAGTGGATAGATTTTAGTTAGGGGTAGTCGTTCAATATTCTACAAGAACAACGAACCATGGAGTATGATTTCTCTGAAATAAGTTTTGTTGAGTGGATAGATTTTAGTTAGGGGTAGTCGTTCAACATTCTACAAGAACAACGAACCATGGAGTATGATTTCTCTGAAACCTTGATAGATTTCAAATCGATCCTGATCAAGATGAGTCTGTGGTGTGAAATAATTTTTGTTGAGTGGATAGATTTTAGTTGGGGTAGTCGTTCAACATTCTACAAGAACAACGAACCATGGAGTATGATTTCTGTGAAATAATTTTTGTTGAGTGGATAGATTTTAGTTGTAATAGTCGTTCAACATTTTACAAGAACAACAAACCATGGAGTATGATTTCTCTGAAACCATGATAGATTTCAAATCGACAATGACCAAGATGAGTCTGTGGTGTGAAATAATTTTTGTTGAGTGGATAGATTTTAGGTCGTTCAACATTCTACAAGAACAACGAACCATGGAGTATGATTTCCCTGAAATAATTTTTGTTGAGTGGATAGATTTTAGTTGGGTTAGTCGTTCAAAATTCTACAAGAATAACTTACCATGGAGTATGATTTCTCTGAAATCATGATAGATTTCAAATCGATCCTGACCAAGATGAGTCTGTGGTGTGAAATAATTTTTGTTGAGTGGATAGATTTTAGTTGGGGTAGTCGTTCAACATTCTACAAGAACAACTTACCATGGACTATGATTTCTCTGAAACCATGATAGATTTCAAATCGATCCTGACCAAGATGAGTCTGTGGTGTGAAATAATTTTTGTTGAGTGGATAGATTTTAGTTGGGGTAGTCGTTCAACATTCTACAAGAACAACGAACCATGGAGTATGATTTCTCTGAAATAATTTTTGTTGAGTGGATAGATTTTAGTTGGGGTAGTCGTTCAACATTCTATAAGAACAACTTACCATGGAGTATGATTTCTCTGAAATAATTTTTGTTGAGTGGATAGATTTTAGTTGGGGTAGTCGTTCAACATTCTACAAGAACAAGTTACCATGGAGTATGATTTCTCTGAAATAATTTTTGTTGAGTGGATAGATTTTAGTTGGGATAGTCGTTCAACATTCTATAAGAACAACGAACCATGGAGTATGATTTCTCTGAAAACATGATAGATTTCAAATCGATCCTGACCAAGATGAGTCTGTGGTGTGAAATAATTTTTGTTGAGTGGATAGATTTTAGTTGGGGTAGTCGTTCAACATTCTAGAAGAACAACTTACCATGGACTATGATTTCTCTGAAACCATGATAGATTTCAAATCGATCCTGACCAAGATGAGTCTGTAGTGTGAAATAATTTTTGTTGAGTGGATAGATTTTAGTTGGGGTAGTCGTTCAACATTCTACAA